>VZRN01003946.1:296785-406541 GCA_013397935.1 Dasyornis broadbenti
CCATAAACTTCTTGTCACAAACACTCTGAAAAGCAACCACCCACTGGAGTAATGTGTTGTGAGTGTTTGGACATTAAGCAATTTCAGCCACTTAATTGTCCTGCAAAAACTCTTTCACTATAATTATGGGCTTAGGGAGAGGAATACCAGGAGGAACCTCACACACCAGAGCAGAGAGGGCTTTAATGCTACATGGCTACTCCTGATTTGCATCCTGGGATGAGATGGGAGCTGGGCATTACATTTAAGCCTACAACGTCAGTAATAAATGTATCGTGTGTGTGTGCTCTGCTTTTCACACTCCCTCCGTAATCTGATTCAAGCACATGTGTGCTCTATTCAACAGAGACCTAATTTTTTTCCCTTGTATAGTTCAGGCCTGAGGTCACCTACAATATGAGACAATGCCAGTAAAATATTTTTTTGTATCAGACTTGCCAAAACACCACAACTCTCCACTGTCTTTAAAAGGAAGAAAGAAAGAAAGAAAGAAAGAAAGAAAGAAAGAAAGAAAGAAAGAAAGAAAGAAAGAAAGAAAGAAAGAAAGAAAGAAAGAAAGAAAGAAAGAAAGAAAGAAAGAAAGAAAGAAACCACAAAGAATTTTTATTTTCTACAACCCCAGTCAGGAGGCAGAAGAAGCAGCCAAATTATATGATAGAAACTCCTACGCACAGAACCCAGTAGAGTTGTAAACTGAACTTCTGTAGCTTTTCAATTGTAAATCCAGATGCTTTTATCCACAATTCTTTTCAATGACCTTTCATTTGAAAGTCAATTTGTCAGTCTACTTACAGTGTCTGAAGAAATCATCAAAGCCACAACACTGAGGCATTCTGAAGATGATGTTCCCTGCACAACTGCAAAGTTGCTACACTTGTTTCCTGACCTGGGGAGCTCACATCTTGCTCCTGCCTGCAGGATTTGAACATGCTCCTCACTCCAACCAACAGCAGCATCACAAATTGTTACCCCTCATCATCTAAAGAGATGAAGAAGAAGGGAAGGAAAATGAGCCAGAAGCACAAAATCAAAGCCACTTCTAGTCACTACCCCTGGCCTCCATCAAGGGAACCCCTTAGTTAAATTGGGTCCTTTATGCGGTTGAACTTGGGTTACTCTGAAGGCAAACACAGCTTGGATGCAATGGAAATCATTAAATAACTTTAATATATCTGCAATGCAGATGAACTTGGCCTCTGGCTGCAGGGATGGGTGCCCAGCATAAATCTGAGTTTGGATCCCCCAGCTGAGCACAGACACCGATTTCCCCACCCAGGTGGAGAGAGCAGCACAAGGGATACTGATGTCAGCACCCAGTCCCAGTCACTGCAGCAGTCCCTGGCAGAGAAACCACAGAAACATCCATTTGGAAGAAGAATCCAATAGTTCAGATATGTTTCCTCCTTCCTCTCTTGGGCTTGAAAAACAGTTTTCAGAATTTCCAAAGTTCAGGCTCAGTTGTGTTTCTGGGGTTTTCTAAGTCAGGATGAGCCAGAAATATGTGAAAGCAATATTTGGTGAGGGATGGATACTCTTATTTTGTTTTTGTGGTCTATACAGACCTTCCACACTGTGAAGGTATAAAAAAGAACAAGGAAAGTTGCTTGCCGTGGGAGAGTATTTTAATGTGTGGTTTCTAACATGGAGGAAGTTTACACGTAAGTTTTGAGAAAAAGCTTCTGGCTGGTTCTAATTATCACCTACCAGTTGATTCCATCAATTCTAAGGGTGGTTACACTCCCAAGTGTTGATTAATTTTACTGTGACTAAATCCTGTTTATTTTAAGTGCTGACAATGTAATCGGTCTGATGAAGAAAACGGAACTAAAACTCCTGCACTGCTGAGGTCACAGGCTTCAGGATAGGCATCAGCAATAGATGTTCTGAGTGGGTTTGAAGAAAGTGCTGATATTTTCAGAAGATATTTCCCTCTTCCCCTTTTAGCTAGCAATGGTGGGGAAAGCACATATAACTGGTGGGAGCTTCTGTTCATGAGTCATGAGGACAGAGGACTCAGGGGCACAGAGAAAAGAGCAGAAGACATAAAGAGTGAGCAAAGCTGGCTGGCAGTCTCCAAATGTGGAAGACTAGAAGAGAAAGAATGAAAAAATTACAGAGTATCAGCTGATACAGAGCTGCACAGGGTGAGGGCCGCCAGAGCCATGCATTTCTGGTAGGGAGGAGAGCAACAGCTGATATTTGGGATACAAAATCTCTGTCTTTGGACTAATTCTGCAGTCATTAATGAAAATATTTAACACTGGATGGGAAAAATGCCAGTAAAGATGACAGTTATTCCCAGAGATGAGAAAATCAGTCAGGATAGAGCTGGACTTGCCCTCAGCTAACATGCAAACCTTATATGGAATAGAATGAAAAATGTCTCAGGCTTGGAAAAGAAAAAGAAAGTGGGTGAGTTTGGAAGTAGAAATACAGGAGTACTATGAAGAAATCTGTTCTTCTATTACTGGCTCAGTCAAAAACAAGCAATATCAGAAAGCTCACGAGAGAGTCTCTGTTTGTGTGATTCCAGTCTGACTTCTACAAGAAAAAGGGGTCAAAAATTTATCTGAAGTTTAGCCAGTATCTGAACTTTCCAGAGCTGAGCTGAACTGAACCTCTAACCCAAATCACTCCTCCAAATGTGATGCTATTTAGACCCCCTTTTTCAGTTAACCCAATTCATGCCCAGCTATTAGGCTGCCTTCACCCTGTCTGCTCTGGCTTACTAACACACATCTTTGGAGTTAATGTTCCTCCTGTGGGGATACGGAAACTGAGGCCAAAGTCACCGTGAAAGGCATTAAAACACACTCTCCTCTCATTTGCTTTCCTTGTACTCTTTCCACTTGGTGCTTTGATGTGCACATGAAACTATTTTGTCTGTCCTTTGCAGTCAGGTACGTGGTTCAGCAGGGTGGATGTGGGCTGGACATCTGCACTCACCCAGGCTGCTCTGGCTGCTTCTTTCCCATCAGACCTTTGATCTCAGTGCTAGGTGGTGCTTTCTTGCTTTGCTGGTGAGTCTTACCCAGTGCCTTTGCCTTGAACTGCCCAGCCTTGGGGGCAGGGGTAGGGTGGTCTGTGTGCGTCTCTTCAAGGAAAGTCCAGCATGAGAAAGCCATGGCTGGACAAGCACACAGGCACAGTGCCTAGTGAATAGAGGAGGAAGAGTGGGGTCCAAGGGGCAGACTGAGATGGGGAGATTACTACTTTTACCCCAGAGTGGCTCCACTGACATCCACAGATTCTGCCTAGGGCTTCTCTGCATCACCTGTGCCTCAGCAATGTAAGGAGAGCAGTAAATTCCATCTCTTGCATGTCTCAGTGCAAGATGCAGTTTGAAATAGCAGAACTGTGTTTCAAATCAGCCAGGACTACCCAAGAAACAAAATAAGTTCTTTTTGTGAAGCAGTCCTCATATAGCTTAGCAGTTATGTCTGTTGAGGTACTGCTTCTTCACGGCTATAAACCACATAATCTGCAGCAAAAATCTGGTGGGGTTCCACATAGCCATGAGATTAAAAGCAAATCCTTAAAATTATTTAAACTGGGAGGGAGTAAAATCTGACAAGTGAACTCCAAAGCTATATAAATTTAGGACCCCAAATTCACCTCAGAATTTAATCCTTAGACTTAATCTGTAGATTGATAAATGTATTAAGAGCAGAGAGGCTCTGAAGTTTATTCCAACAGATACTGGAAATGTACCCCCCAAAAAATTGCTCATATTCCCTCAGGCGATTGTATTTTTCTAGCTGACTTTTCTATTTCAATAGCAAGAAGAGATGCAACTTCTACAAAGACACCACTTCTCCTCTGTCAAATACTGCACATTCCAGAGTGCTTGTTCATGCTACATCCTTCCCTATGGAGCTGCTGCTTAACTTTCCCAAAGCCGATATTAATATCACAGACCATTATAATACAGTTATTTTCATGGAAGCCTGGGAGGAAGTCACGTGGCATTAATTGGTCCCTAGTGCCCATAAGGTCTCCATTTAGTTTGTTGTTTTCACTTGCATAAGCAGCAATGAAATGAAAAGCTGAGGAAGTAGCCATGATTGTCTTAAATGAGTAATTTTTTAGTACCTGATTAGCTAATGAACCGTTGTTCCTCTTAATTGGATGAATTTATTTATTAGGCGGTTCAAGGACACACACATACACATTCTCCACCAGCACAACTGAGTTTTCACACCTTCTCTGCACATGCAAGGGCTCAGCTTCCTTAGGTACCAGTGACAATGTCCTCTGTCTACTGTCCTTGGGCCAGGCATTATCCCAGCTCCCTGTCAGGGAGGAGCATGGTGTGGTGGCTGTACAGGCATCTTCCTCTGTCTGTGTGCTTTGCTGGGAAACTGAAAACAGTATTAAAACACACACACACACACACATATAAGACCACCAGAAGGGGTCTTTCTTGCCAAATACCTCTGCTCCTGTCATCTGCCAGTTCAAAGCAAGTACCACTCTTCCACTGGTGCTGCTGCGTATTAACCATATGTGCCCAATTTTGAGGCAGCCAGAGCCCAGAGTGTCAGACTGGTCTGGCTGAAAACTTGGCAGCTCATGTGCCTGTGTGTGCACCGGAAAACAGGGTGCCCTGTGTCTGACTGTGAGCAGCACCAGTGCAGCAGAGATGTGGGGAAGGGCACAGTCCTGCAGGCAAAGGGCACTGCTGAGGGCCCAAAGAGCTGAAGCCTCATTGGTGACGTGTAGCTGTTACAACAGTCAGTGAAACACAGATTTCCAATTATTTGCACAACGGGTTAAAAATAAAGTCATTAATGTCTAACATTTTTTTCAGTAGAAGATTGTATGTGAACTATTTTTTTTTTTTTTTTGTCACAATGCTAATTTATTTTACTTTTCTTAAAAAATGTTACTGTGGCAGCTCACAGGGACAGTAATTTTTCTGCCTCAATCTTCTCAAGGATTTAGAAGTCTCAGCTAAACACTACCTCCAATATCTTCCCCAGGGAGGACTGCCACAATGCACCATAATATCCTTCCTTCAAGACAGGGAATGCTTGCAGGTTAGGAGGAATGCACAATGTCAGTCAGTTGGCAAAGTGCTCGTCCATTCACATGAATAGATACCTGAGACAACTAATCCCCACAAGATGTCATAGCAGCATTTCCTGTTTGAAACCTTCTTTTTTCCAAAACCCCCCAGCCCTGAAGTTTTCACAATTGGAGGTATTTTGTATGAAAACCCAGATTTTCAAACATCTATGAGAAATAAAATATTTTGCCCCATTATTTTAATGGAAAAATGGTATTTGTAGAATTTTGTGCCTACATTTCTCAGTCTGCAATCACAGTGAAAGAAAACCACAGGCGAAGAGAGTAAAAGACTGCATCCCTCTAATCCACTGGATTCTAAAACTGCCCTGATGTATTTGAACACAGACACTGAGACATTCAGTGCTGGACATTTTAGCAACAGTACTCAACTTTTCCCATGTTCACTTCAGCTGCTTCCAAAGCTCTCCTGTTGCCAAAATCCTTGGCTTCTCTTCTGCCCATGAGAAAAGGGCTCCAGTTTCATCCTTACCAAAGCTTGCATACTATAGTCATGCCTAATCAACAGAGAAAATCTTACTAGTATCAAGTACCAACTATTAGTGCTGATGGAAATGTTTTTTCAGCAGGTTGAGTCTTCATCAAGCAATGCTACTAAACAGTATCAGAGCCTCTGAAAAGCAACAGTTATCCATGCCCCAGCCTTCTCCCAAGGTCCTGCCCCTTAGATTGGAAAATACCTTTAGGACTACTGAACACAACCATTAGCCCAGCACTATCAAGGCCACCACCACTAAATCATGTCTGTAAGGACGACTTCTACACATCCTATAAACTCCAGGGATGGTGAATCCACCACTTCGCTGGGCAGCCTGTTCCAATGCTTCACAACCCTTTTGGTGAAGGATTTTACTAATATCCAATTAAACTTCCCTTAGTGTAATTTGAGGTCATTTCCTCCTGTCCTCCGTTGGGTGACCAAGGAACCTATTAGAAGCAAAAAGTCCTTACAAAGGGAAAGGCTGGGGTTTTTTATCTGAAATCAACCATTTCAGTGCAATTCCATTCCATAAAGATCTGAAAGGCTTTTTTGTTTCTATTCCAAAGCCGAATGAAAACAATTTTTGAACTTCAACAGTTGTTACAAAATGAAATTGTCATCTTGTGGACAGCACCACTGAGCATATGGTGTTACTGTCAAATAAATCTCGTTTATTATCAAAATGAATAACATAATATTATCAAAATGAATAACATTCTGCAGTATATTTTTAACTCACTCAAGCCCTATCTTTTCTCATCTAAATAGACCTTTCAGAGAATCTCAGAGATTTCCTGCAGAATTGAGGCAAGTTTGCTGTGCCATGTGTTTTGCTATGCAAACTATCAACTTTGTTACAGCATTTGCATTGCTTTGCAAGGACAACCACAACAGGAAACAGTCTGCATTCTTCCTCTTTCTGGGAGCACTGGATATCTTGCAAGAAAGCTTGTTCACCAAACTTTGACAATTTATAGTCCGGTTTTCCTGTTCTGAGTAATTTGGATTATATGGACAATTTCTTTTTTTTTCCCTAAGGTGCTTAGTCACATCAAAACAACCCTGCATTGTTGGTGGGCATTTAAATATTTGCTAATGAAAGATCCCTAGATATCCAACCATGGTTGGCTAACTGTGGAAAATTGTGCCTTCACTCCTGCAAATTTCTTATCAATGTGAAACTCCTTGAAGGTTTCAAATCTAAGGTAAAAAAATTTATTTTAACATATTTGAACTCATGACATGACTGTGAGGTGCAGCAGTATACCAACATCTATTACACGCAAGGGGAGCTGAGATTCAGGGATGTGAAAACTCACACCCTTGACTATCTTGGTGCCTCTAATTTCAAACCCTGTTTGCAGACCTGAATAAATACAGGTTCTGAAAGTTACTCAGAAAATCAAGAGCAAAATGAAGTGACGTGAGGTTTCTCAGCACCCAGCTCAGGTGAGGCAAACACCTGCATCAGCTATACCTTCCTCATAAGGTCCCAAGAATGTCCAGCTGTCCAGGAAGATCTGAGGCACTGCACTTCCCCCTGTGTTTCTTTATTTTAAAAAAAGGTATAGAATACTTGTTTTGAAGTTTGTTTGCATTCAGTTTTATTTTCAAACTTTTTTGCTCTTTCTGAAATAGGAACTGCTTGCATACAGACCAAGCCGAACAAGTAATTTCAGTTTCCTCTGTCTCAATTTCTCTTTCTGTACAGTAAGAACGAAGGAATCTTTTACAAAAGTCCTGATTACCTAAGGATACAAAGAGTGGTTCAGTCAAATTTTTCATGACACATCCCACTATAGATCATATGTTTTTTCTCTGTACCTATGTTTGTGTCAAAAGATACAGGAAAATTTGTACTCACAATCTCTGCATCACAATGTAAAGGGCTACATCTTTATCTGGTGTTAACAAGCATATTTCCATCTACAAAGCTCTAATAACCAGGAGACTTATGAGTGTAGAAAGCAGGAAAGGCAGGCACAGCACTTCCCAGGGTTTTCTGCTGACTTGAGATCCTTTTGTCCCACACTTAACAGGAGGCCCAAGCTAAATAGGACACCAGAGGGCAAAGGGCAAAGGAATGATACTAACTCACAAACAACCTCATAAAACTATTCTTGTAGGCCCTTTAAAAAGTTTTAACCAGCTGCCAAATGGATGAGGTCACGATGAGCAGTCAGCAAGTCTTACTACGCAAGAAAAAGATCTGTTCACATTTTGGTTAAATCAGTAGAGGGATAAGTCCAACAGAGGGGATCACAGTCTGGCCTGCTGGCCACTGCGCATCTATTTCCTTATCAGGCAGTCATCACGAGTGGACTAATTTGTGCTTCAGTCTTAACTTAATGGTGTCCATAGGTTAAAAAAATACATGTGATCTGAAGATTGTTTCTGTAAGATGTTGATTCCCAGTTCAGCAAAACACTTCAGGATGTGAAAGTATCATGAGATTAGTTTGCCATTACCTGCTGCTTCATACAGAAAGGAGCTGCCTTGCACACAGGGAGAGACCCTTTTGTACTACTGTGGGTCAGGGTGCTTTCAGTGTTTTCTTTTCCTTGCATAAGCTATCTCATGAAGTAAATAAAAAGGAGTGCTGAAGAACTCCACCTG
This sequence comes from Dasyornis broadbenti, assembly GCA_013397935.1. Classification (NCBI taxonomy): domain Eukaryota; kingdom Metazoa; phylum Chordata; class Aves; order Passeriformes; family Dasyornithidae; genus Dasyornis; species Dasyornis broadbenti. The sequence continues at coordinate 304,971 of VZRN01003946.1, forward strand.
CTCTTCTCTTTTCAATGGGGAAGAAAAAATTGCTTTTCTCCCACAGCTTTTTGAATCTCATAAATACATCATTTGCATACCAGATTAATGGTGTTCAGTTCCAGATCATATTTTATTCAAGTATGTCTTACATTTCCATTTTTGTATTTCGTTGTAACTTCCCCATTCCACATTCATCAAACAAAGCTTAACCAACAGTTTAAGTTGTGTTTGTTTCGTGTGGGGTGGGGTTTTTTTTGACAACCACAATGATTATTTATTTCTTCATTTATTTATGTGGCAAAGGGTAAGATTTTTTTCTCACATAATTTTCATTGTTCTCTTTTCCAGTTCTCTTTCACTCTTGCTAAATGCACCAGTGCATTAAGCAATAAGCCTGTTACCTCTACAAACACCCCCACAAGGATCACTTCATCTGTCATGAAGATTCAACACTGAAGCAGTTATCATTTTATAGTGTTACTTCTTTACAGGAATAATAAGCATAGTTTTATGAGGTTGTTTGTGAATTATCATCTATAATTTTCCCTTTGTCTTCTGCTCTCTCTGTCTGAGACCCTTGGCAAGAGCAGAAGCAAATGAGTGCAACTGAATACAAAACCATCGGAAATGCTGTGCCTGATTTTGTTTTCCTCAACAGCTGGAAGAAAAGGGAGCAGCTTCAGTGGTGGTGCTAAGCTTGTGAATACCATGTGAGGAATAAGGATTTCAATGAGATGATAAAATTAGTGTACATATGCTCTGGTGCAAATAGAGAAAACAAGGCTAACCAAGCTCCTCAGAAACACTGGCCCAGTTACATGGGATTGATCTGAGATTTGAATGCTCAGGTGTCGATGTGGCAAACCCACTTGGGTGATAAAATGGCTCACAGAGGTCCAGTATTGATGGAGTATAGTCCAAGGAGTCTGCCAGTGCAAATTTTTTAAATCATACAAGGACTCAGCTCATTAGCTTTTCCTCAATGAGAACACTAGCATGGAATTTTGTCTCTTTAAAACCTCCTGCCCTCTCCAGTCTGATTGAGTTGAACTGCCAGATTCAAAAGCAATTGATGGGAAGGACAAGCAAATACTCGCTCATGCACTGGCACCCACAAACACACGCAGGGAACACAATCGCATAAACTCCGTTTCCTTAGGAAGTTAAGACTAAAACTGAAGTAAGTGTTTACATGGAACAGCAAAGCAAAGCAGCCTGGCTTTGGAAGGCTTCCAGACAGATCCCTGTCTTCTGTAAATCAATGTGGAGGGCAATGGAGCAGTACCAATTTGCACCAATTTGAGTACCTAGCTCTATTCTTGACTAGTCCATTGTATATCCAGTCTTTGCAAAATAAAAATGTCAGGGTTTTGAGACCAGGATCAAGGATGTGTTGGAAAGAAGATTTTCTAGGGAATTGAAAACCCACAAGGGATAGAGTATGAAGGCTAAATAATATTATTTTTAAGTAATGGCTACAACATTTTCAGGAAGCTTCCCATTTTAAGGCATCATTGTTCAGTCTCATAAAGAACACTTTTGCTGACAAAATAACCTCCAGTTCTTTTTACTGTTTCAATTACTGCGTTGATCAATTTGAAATGTCTGTTAGCTTGACATGACTGAGAGTGCAAATGATCTGAAAAGCGATACAGTGTTGCAAGATGATTTGAACCACTCTTTACATTGGTCTTCCTTTCTTCAGAAGGAATTATGTTGAGTCAAACAAGAAAATGAAACCTGATTTAGGGAAGCACCTACAACAGTTATGGCCTCCCTTGATTCAGTGTCCTAAATAAAAATACCGTGTTGTGTTTCATTTAATAACAAAACAACAAAAGAAAAAAAAANAACACCAACAACAACCAAAAAAAAAAAAAAAAAAGGAAAAACAAAAGAAGTACCAAGTGAGTTCCTCTGACCACAGTTTATTAGGCTGCCTTTGTCCCCAAGGGATCTATCTTTGAGGACTTTGATGCTGATTTTCTACACATATAATTGTGTTTCTGTTTTGGAGCAAAGCATTGTCAGGCAGGAGCCTGAGACAGGGGTATAAGTTACACTTATTTCTACATTTCATGTGCTTCCAGGTAACTGGAACCTTCAGCTAGGGTCTTTGTAAAGAGACAAAGAATGAGGCCTGAAGTGAATTAAGATTCATGCTCTCTATGGCATAAAAACTAGCTCTTCAGAAAAGAATGTCATCTAAAATGACAAGTAAATGTGTTTGTAACATGTTCGCTGTAGCAAAAGTCAGTAATCTGGATACTGTGCAGGTTGTTTGAGCATTTACTGTCTTTCCTGTGCAGTGACTGAGCACCGGAACAGCTTGCCCAGAGAGATTGTGGAGTCACCCTCACTGGGGATATTCTAGAACCATCTGGACACAATCCTGTGCCATGTGCTGTGGGATGACCCTGCTTGATCAGGGAGGTTGGACCAATGACCCACTGTAGTCCATCCCAACCTGATCCATGCTGCGATTCTGTGACTCTGTGTTCTGCACAGGTCAAATATATCTCCTGTAATGCCAAAAAAACCCACAATTCATAGGTCAAAGCATGGCACATAGGAAAACGATAACCCTCTTTTGCTTGAATTTTTAATTGACCAACAAGCTGTAGGCTTTTCTCAGTTTGTTCCTTCCTTCTTCATGGTTGCAAGAACCACAGCAGAGAGATGAAAATTATACCTACCTGGCCAGATTTTGGTCCAAGAAATCATACTTCCATGGATGTGAATCTGTAACCACTTGGTCATTGGTTCTGACACAGCATGAACTTGTCTCATTCGTTGCTCCAAGCCCAGATCAAATTCAAGGTACTTCATGTACAACCTCTGCACTCTGTAGTTTCTTCTGCTGATTGGGTGTGTGAGTAGAATCTGTCTGACCAAGAATTGCTGGGAATGTCTTCTTCTGAGAAGACATTTCATACTCTACAAAATAGTTTTTCTTCAGGAAAACTTATAAAATAGAGCTGACATCAGCTCAAAATCCAGGATCAATGCACCCTTAGACTCTTGCAGACATTCAGGCACATGTTCAGAACTTGGCCACTCTATCATCTGCTTGATAACAGTAAGGTCATGCTGAAAGTGCCTCGAGGAACTTTATGAAGTGGCTAACAGGCATAATTTTAAATGTTCCTCCTCCTGCCAACAATGCCACTACCCTGATATAGAGTGAAACAGCCTGGTGTTGTTCAACTCTCTCTTCACCGCTGCTTCCTCATGAATCCAAGTACCTTTTCCAGCATTTCTCACAAGGACACCTTGTTACCCACAGCAATTCAAATACATGGAAGTACAGTTGATACTGAGGAACTCCTTGTGCAGACTGTCTCCTACCTCTCAGAACATTTCCAAAATATCTGTCCCAGTTGTTTAAGAAAATGAAGCTGTGCAGATAGGAAAATTGTCTGAAAAGATGCAATGTTTGGCTTCTTTCCTCAGATCCAGAATGTACTATGTGTTCCTTGGATAATGGACAACGTGTTGGGTAGTTCCAGGTAAGGTATCCAATAACTCTATTTTTTGTCCCCACTTTTTTTTGCCCTTGTTCCAGAGAAAATTGGGCAAGTGCCTGAGAAATAATTTTATTGTGTGGAGAGTTACTATGAAAACATACTCTGCTATTTTTCATTGACCTCTAAAATGAACTCCCTAATTAAGTGCAAATGGGAAACTGACTTGGAACAGGTTGTCTCTAATCTTGGACAAGACAGACACAGTAAAGTTTATGAACTCGATAGACTGAAGCTGCCAAAAGTCAATTTTGCTTTTCTTCCATTCACTGCACATAGAATATCTATAACATGTTGCTGAAAATTATTTTTAAAAAGGATTCCTTAGACATCTGTTTGCACTGAAAGCATAAAAAAAAGGAAAGGCACATGATATTCCAGATCATAAACATTTGTGCAAATTAATCTTTAATGCAGTAGCTTTTATCTTCTTCTTAAAGAATCTTTTCTTCTTACTGAGTTGCACCATAATTGTAAGAAAAGGCACTCATATTAAAAAAAAAAGTTCTTATGTGCCATGGAACTTATTTCTTCTGAACATACAAGGGAAGAGTTAACAGAGGAAAAGTAGACTAAAAGAGATTGCTATATGCAAATTTCAGTTCTTGCTGGAAGTGAATCTAAGTCTTATAGTGAAGTTACAGGAAAACATGAATACGTTACAAATGATAAGTGTACGTATGCAGGTAGAGCTACCAGAGATTTGCCACTTCAAAAATTATGAACAGAATTTTATGGGACTGGCTCACACAGATATTCCAGGCCAAGAGGGAAGGGATGTAAGAATAAAGAATCCACCACATGGGTTCACTCCTTCTACGCAGTCTGAACGCCAGTCCTGTATTGGGGAACCATGTGAAGTCCTGCTGGAAGCTAGACTTGAGAATGCCCTAAGAAGAATGGTAGGTAGCCCTACAGGGTGCTGCGGCTCTAGGATGTCTCTGTAGGTGCTCTATACCCATGCAAGGCACCAATACAGTGCCCAGGTGCTGCAGCCCCTTCAGCTCAGCCTGTCGCTGTCCTGTTTGCCCTGCCTTGCTTGTGCTGCTCTTCTGTTTATAAATTGACCACAGTCCTGTGCCTTACCCTGATTTTATGACCTTGATCTCAAGTTTAGATCCACTCTTGTCATCTCCACATCATTCTTTCAGCTCATGTGCTTCACAAGGGAGAGGGCACTGCTGAGGCAGATCTGACATCAGGCCAGGGGACTACAGAGGGTTTGTCTTACTACTGAACTCTAGGACATTAAGAGTAATGGAAAGCAAGAGGAATCCAAATACAACTGTGAAAGCTAAGATAACTGAAATATGGGCCAGAGAATGAATTTAGCTTCTGTCTGAAAATTTTCAGGGTTTTTTCCAGACCACTGGCTACAGCTATGTGACTGTGTTTCTGGCAAAAAACCAGAAGTAGCTCTGCTATTATCAGTGTGAATCTGATGGGAGATCAGGCTCAAACTCAAGAGATTTATTCATCTGCTTTATCCAAAAATATGTAGTCATCATAATTTGAAATGCACGTTTTACCTATTCACATACATTAAAATGCTGTTAAGTAAGAGAGATCTGAAGTCTTTTCACCAACCCTCGTAATACATCTGCTGGAAAGATCTCCTTTCATCAGAAAGGAACGTTTTCTTTATGAGTGACAAAACTTCTCTGAAATCCTTATTTCCCAGGGATGTATTTTTCCCTAGGGGAAAAAGAAATTATTTTTGCCCTACAGGTCTTTTTAATAAGACTTTAATTTGGCTCCTTGACTTTACCCTTCATTAGTGACTAACATATTACTGTCAGGCTTCTTGTAGTATAAATAAAGTAGTGAAAATAAAGGTAGTAAAAATAAAGCATCACTTTCCACTTTTGAATTTGCAAGCAGGGTCAAACTAGATAGTGGAGTTACAAATGCACGAGAAAATTGATGCTTCTCTCACTGCAACAGACATTTGTGGTAAATGACAAATTTACACCAACGCAAGTGATATGAAAAGGAGCATCTCAAGTGTTTTAGAATGAAGAAATAGGGCAAGAAATGTCAAGTGACATAAGAAGGGTCATTAAGGCAGATTCTGGGGTAGGGATTTGCTCTGGGGTAGGAATTTTGCATTTGCTTTGCATTCAAGTGTTAGGAATTATCCAAATGTGACTGCATATTGCATGCAGTGTAACTAAGGACTGATTTCAGAGTTTTCTGAATACAAGTAGAGCAGGGCTTCTTCTCCAACACAGATTTACTCTCTGCCATTTGGCAAAAGTTTAATTTTCCACTTTTAGCACTGTCTCTTACAAAATGCTGAATGGCTTCAATTCTCCTGGTGCCTAGAAACTTGAACCACACAGCCCTAAACCATGGTTACATGATGTGTATAACCTAAGTGGTACCTCACCAAAACACAGATGGCACTTACACTGAAGGTCAGCAGTGGTCACACACAGGCAGGAATGAGAAGACACTGTTGTAGAAGCTGTGTATAGAAACCACATCTAAATTTTACTTTGCTATAAAACGGCTCCCAAAAACTACTTTCAATAACAAATGCTATCATTTGGTCTAGCAGATCAAAACATGACATGCAAGTCCCTCTGTGCTATTCAAAGCCGTCATACTACCACACTTCTTAAATCTAGTCTAATTTGGTTTATGTGTAGTTATTAGTACCTAGGTTTCGGCCACTTAAATCTTTCTTAGTACATTTCCCCTGTAAGTCTATTTTGGCTTTATTTGTCCTGACTTTGTCTTGATTTTGGCTCTATTGTGATCTTTCCTTCCAAATTTAATATAAAGGAGTTCCTCACATTTATGGAACAAATACCTGCTGAAGTCCCTTGGGTATTTTGAGTCCAAGAAGAACAATAAAAAAGGCTTATCTTGAATGTAAGATTTGGCAAACTGATTTCTTGTATAAGGCAGGAGTGCATCATGATTCCGAACTGGGGTTTTCCCCAGAGTGAACCCCAAATGTGAGGTGTCATGAGAGCGTGAGAACACTTACCTAATAAACAGAGATGCCTGTGACAGTCTCTCCACTGATTTTTTCACCTCATAAATATGTCACTTTAACTCCATACTATTTTTAAGAACTTTTGCACCAACTCTGATGAAATGGAGCTATCCTGGAAGTATTTAAAGACGGAGCTAGTCTTTCATTTACGCTTTTGTTTGAGATAAAAAATACTAACCGAAAAAAAAAAAAAAAAAAACCAAAACAAAAAAAAAAAAAAAAAAAAAAAAAAAAAAAAAAAAAAAAAAAAAAAAAAAAAAAAAAAAAAAAAAAAAAAAAAAACATGTGCCGTTTTAGACTTGGATATATTGGGCCATCATGTCCCATCTTTATTTAGTCCTGAAGAGACTGGTTGTATGGTCAAGGGCTGCCATGTGGGAGAAAGAGTTCAATCGGAGTTTGTCTCCAGGCTTTCAGAGTTGCAAAAGCTTTGGAGAAACAGCAAACAGTGGAATGAAAAGACTGGAAATGTATTTCAGACACTATTGCAGCTTTCCTGTGTTGGATTATAGGCAATCTTTTGGGTCCAAGTTTTCAAAAGTCATCAATTAGGCATTTAACAAATTGATTCTGAAAGAGTGATTGTTTATACGACATCCAGCTGTTAATGTTGCACTCCCTCATATCACGGCTCCTATGGAATTCTGCAGCATGCCCTATAAATACTGACTTTCAATACCAAATTAATATATTTTTAATATTTTTTGATAAATGTTATCTTTTCTTCACATCATAACAAATGTAAAATTATGCTGAACATGCATACTTTATTCAAAGGAGGACAGTGATTACTGGAAGACTTCCAAATAGGAAGGGCTGAGAAGGTTGGAACTGTTCAGTTTAGAGGAGAAAGATGAATACAAGAAACAATAATTTAAAGAAATTATAATTAAAAAAACTAATAGAAGGAATAAAGAATATTGGTGCTTTGCACTTCTTTATTCTTCAAAAGGGCCAATTGATCATCTTCTAGCAATTGGCTAGATTGACTACTGAATTAAATGAACTTCTTGAATCCCATTGGGCAATTGATAGAGCAGACACAGAAATGAGATGTGTGATGCAAGCCAAATTCAGGTCCTACAAATGTGTTCTCAGTCATTACTTATTTTCAGGGAGTGCAATGCGCTCTTAAAGATTTGTAAAGCGCTTGACATTCTCTACTACAGGGTGTGAAAAATCATAAGTGTGTGTCTCCAAATGCTTCTTTTAGAGGGTTTTAATATATGGACAGAGACCTTTGCACACAAATAAGCACAACCATATATAGTTTCATGTCCTCCTGAATTAATCCATCTGGCCAGATCTCAGTGTCATGGACTGGATTAATTCTGATAACAAAAGAGGAGAATAGAAGGATTAGTGAAGCAAAATGGAAAGTACAAGTCAACTTAGGGAAGCTGAAGGTGTCTGGAGCTAGTCAATAGAAAATGCATTTTAAGTGTCAATTTTGTCCCAGTATCTCCCCAGCAGAACTCCTGACACGGTTGCATCAGAGCAGTATCTGTGGGCTCTGTACCACGTGATGTGGAAGCTTGCATACAGTAACAAATACTCCTCTGGGCAGCTATCTTGTGTTTTCTTTGCCTTGTTTTCAGTACTATCACCACAGCAGCAGTTATGATTATGTGTCATGTTGAATAACAGCTTGATCATGTCACATTTCTGTCATGCCTTGACGTTGGCTTCAAAAGCAGTGATCTTGTTCTATGCTAAATTGAAGTTATAAAACTAGGTCCTTCCCATGTGAATAAGTATAATAAATAGAAGATATTGATAAGAAAAAAAAAAAAAACAGGGGAAGGTAAAGTTTCCTAAATATTGCTAGCATGGGAGTTTAGCCCTACGGTTAAAGAGCACTTTACAAAACTGTTTCTATCCTTAGAACAAGCTTTTAGCAAATGAGGCAATATTTCACCAGGGTTTATTTATCATCATATTCAGTATAATTGAGTTTAGTAAAGAAGATAAATACAGACTCTAATTGTTCAAATATCTACCAGCTTGTACACAGGCAGTCTTTTCATTGCTGCTTAAATAGCAAAATTGTGCCTCCCTTTACTGACAGAAAATCAGAGTTGCCCACAGAAATGTCTGCGGTCACTAAAGCTGTCTTACTCACTGCTTGCCAAGGGAAATCATCCCAACCCCCAGGAGTTTTCAGTGCCTTTGCTGTTGATGTCAGCAAGCTGTAGAAAAACATCAAAAGGAAGATGTGGGACTAGAAATTGAGAATAGACTTTAAAACATGTTAAAAAGCAGCTGCTGAAGATCAGACCTGCCATCAGATGGTTGCAGACGTGAAAGCTGTCTCACCCTATTCTTCACCCAAAGTCTTTCTCTTACATCAAATAAATGCATAGATTCAAGCAATACAGAGCTGAAAAGTGAGGTCTGCACCTTACTCAGAAACTCATATAATTTCTTCAGTGTCCTTCCCCTTACCTTTCCCCCAGATTTAATGAAGTCTCTGCCTTCTGAGCACAGTGAAATTCGACTTTGGTGATCATGATTTTAATGCCTCCATCTTCAGCCCCCTTGGTTAGGTTCCTGCTAACTTCAGCAGCACGGAATCAGGGCTTCAGTGATGTTTTCTTTAAAGCCATTTTTGATATGTGCACATCTGTTAACTTCTTTCTCCTCCTAGTAGCTATTACTGTGAGTGAGATTAAATGTAAGGACAAGATTTTTAAGAGCAACAGGGTATTCTTGGTTTCACTTGCTGGTACATGAAAACTGGAGAGTATGGGATTGATTTCCAGGTACACAAACTGCCAACATCTGAGTGGACTTTGTCAGGAAGACGGCTCCGTTCTCTGCATGTACCTGACTAGTCCAAAGGGCTTTTCTCTAGCCCAGATTTGGATCTGCAATCATTTATAGAACTGTCCAGGAAATTAAATTTCTTTTTCCTGAAAAAATGCATACTTTTTTTATTTCAGCAAAATCATCCACAGTCAAAGATCAGAAAAAGCAGCCTACCAGGCCCTGCTGTTTCAATTACTGAAAACAAAACAAAAACCTCCAAAAAACCAAAACCATATTTAATTTGCTAGTAACCTCAAGTACTGTCCCTAAGACTGAGTTTGTTTGTTTTAAAGTTCCTCTTTGCTAAAAATTTTCAACCAGCTTTTAATGAACAGGGCCTTGGACCTGCTGTTGTTGAAGGCACCAGGAGATCTGGCACAGGATCAGTCCTTAAGTGATCAAAATGGGGATTTCCCCAGATCATCTTTTGTGTAGGAATAATCTACACAAAGTTACAGAAAAAAAAGAAAAGAAAATGGAGAGAACATGAAAAAACATTGCATAGGAGGCAGCAGATTTTCTCAGCATAGACATCGGTAAATTAACAAAGTTCCAGTTTTAACAAAGCTTGTCAGAAGGAGTCTCTCCTGTTACATACTCTTTTTGGCTTCAAACAGTACAGGTAAAGATGCAATACCTGTTCCTTTCCACAGCACCCAGGACAAACAGTGCTGACCTTCCTCAGCATTTTCATGCGTCAGTATCAACCTGTTCCTCTGAAACCACTGATCCTTGACAACTTCTGAATGACATGGAATATTAAAAGAGATTTTCTCCTGAGTCCAGTAAAGAGCTTGAAATCCTTCCAACTCTGGCAGCCTGCTAATCATTAAATTACATATGTTTTTTTAATCTGGTGTCTCTGCTTTTAGTCACTGACAAATGTGCTTTCATTTTGGTCACTGTTATCCCGGAATTCCTTCAGCTGTACAGTGAATGGTAAGATACCTTTCTGTGCTCATCATGTGACTACCATTGATGCAAGGGAGTTAGAAGTTAAGGGATAACTTGTTAGAAACTGCTTGCTAAACAGTATATATTACTAACGGCTTGCTAGACAGTGTATATTGCTTACTTAACATTTATTGTGTTTGTCAAAGCAGAATGAGACGTAAAAGATTATTGACAAAAGCAGGGACTGTGACCCAGCTTGTGCTCGTGGACCCCCTATGCAGGCTAAAACCAGAGCTGTTGTTTGGACTTGGGCCAGGGACTCAGAGAGAACATACAAGACAGAAAGGTGAAAAGTTCAAAACAAGAGGATGAGTATTTACTTCCTCCCGGGACCCCCAGAGCCACCACCAAACACCAATGCGCAGGCATGAGCACAAAATGACTTTTGAACTCATTATAATACGTAGCGGGCTTAGGTCATGCATATGTATAGACGTATTGTGAAACTCAGTGAATGCGTAACATGTAACCAGATATATACCAAGCAATACCGTGCTGAGGTGCGTGTGATTTTGGAGGACTACCTCCCCCATGCCTAGCGCTGCAATAAACATACCTACTTTACAGCTTAAAATTATATAAGTTGTGAAGTTTTGCCTCATTTTCCGTAGATCATTTTAGGATCACTATTAAAAAAAGCAAACTGACTTTGATTTTTAAAAAATGGATGCTTAGAAACAGTTCTGGGGCTGTGCAAAAAGACCTCCCAGAGATTTAGGCTTCAAATAGCAACAATCCTTTGGGTCTTCTACAACATATCGACCCTGGAGCTTTATTTAGGCTCAAATTTGGTGCCTGGATTTCACAAGCACACAAGCATGGAGCTCTAACTGTGGCTTACAGGGTGAATACTGGGAGCCAGCAGGCATTTGGTCCATTGGAAAATAGAGCCAATTATCTAAATCCAGCCTGCAGAAATCTAGTCTTAGCCAGAAGTTTGAACCATTTGTCAGCACACAACTCTTCCTTCTCCCCTCAGAAGTTTTCCAGATTGTATGTATCAGTTTCATTAGGGACTCCTCTTATTTTTGAGTAGTCTTATGCTTTTTTTTTTTTTTTTCTTTTTTTCTTTTTTTCTTTTGTTGGTTGTTTTTGTTTTTGGTCAGCTCTGTCAAGAGATTTCATAAGGTAACTTCATTAAACTTCAGGAAGTTACCACACTGACAGTTGCAGTGTGTTGTGAAAGGTGTAGTGACTTGGAAAGTCTGACTCGTTGTCAAAATGAAATGTGCTAGTGCTGTGTGTAAAATCCCACTGGCCCCCCAGGGAAAACAATGAAAATATTCAGCAAAGACACAAGCCTGCCTTTGTATTGTATGTTTTCTGTTTCTCCTCTTCTATCTTTTTGCTGTGGAGGCCCTCTGATAGAAAACTAAGGCTTTAGTTTTTTATTTGCTTGGAAAAGCGTAGCACAGAACTTGTCTCAATAGCAAAACAGTCAAACATGGGAGCATAACTTATAAAAACATTTCAGCTTCTTTGCTTTGCAAGGAATCTGAGGTGTCTAAAAGAGGTGTGTTGCATGGCAGCCTTCTTTCCGGAGTCCAAATGCTGGTCCATGCACTGACTCACACCAGTACCCTCATGTGCTCCTAGGGATTCCCAAAATATCTGGAACTAAAGAACATCTGTGCTAGAGCAAGATCCCCCAGGACCTAGGTCAATGGAAATGTTCACTGTCAATATACCTGTTGTAAGAGGTTTCTTACATCGGATGCTTAACCTACAGGTGTTTATACAGGTTCCTACATCTAAGCATGTTGCATAGGAATGAAAATCACCTTTTATAAGCCAGAGAAACTACCAAGGAAAAGAGGCAGTGGAATCATCTTGCCTTGCCTGTGTCCATCACCACCACTGTGGAAATGAAGCCAAGAAAAAAGCCATTTTTCTGGAAGGGCTTACCTTTTTCTGTAGGTGATTCACTAAATCCAGACAATGCACAGAGCTTTGCATGAGGCTGAGCATGCAAAGTGTGCATGAGTGAGAGTGTGCCTGCAAGGTATAAACTACACCAGGCTCCATGAGTTCCTAGAGGAGGTGATTAATCCCTCTTCCAGTTTCATGGTCTTTTTGCCTGTATGAAATCCATGGTGTTGATGCTTGTGGAAAGTGCTGTAGGAGGAGCCATACACAGTTCTTCAGAGGACAATTCTTCACCTTGACTTGTACATTAGGCCTCTAAGAACAGGTTGAGAAATCCTACAGCCAAAGAAAGGAGACAGTGCTGCAAAACCATCAGCTTATTTCTTCTTTCTTTAAGTCACATTGTTATCTTGTAAAAAGACTGATAATGCTTTCAAAGACCTCAGTGAAGCTAACGATAAAGCATTCTTTTTTTTTACAGGGTTTCTCTTCTCCGTTTCTATCTAAGTGTATGAGGTACATTGGAACGTCACACTGCATTTTGAGGGGAGATAAACCTTCCTCAATGCAGTAGCTGCCCAGGTTGGACCCTGACAAACAGGGGCTTCGTCACTTGACTTTTTTCTGAGAAGCTGCTGTTATTGTCACTAACCCATATGAGAAAATACCTCTTTTGTTTATGTCTAGTCTCAGCTACTCTTAAGGCAACTCTCTGAGGTGGGGATGGTGCTGGTTGTACCCTGCGTGGAACTACTGGTCTTTGCATTTTAGCTCACATGTGCCTCTGATGGATGAACAACTATTAAACAATGAGTCTATGCTGACTCTTTAAAGGAAGATTAACAGGTAGAAGTTCAAGATCACTGTGTCTGGCAACGCTTTCCCTGCCCTGCCATTACCAGACAAATAGCAGCACAGAATCTCCAGTGATAAGGCAGTGTATTTTATGAAGCAGGAAGCAAAAATTACACAAACATAACAGAGAAATTACACAAACATAACAGTAGACCTTTAAAAGCCAGTATTGTGAAAGATATTTGCTATCTTCAAAACACATTCTCCTTCGAATTTTTCCTCATCTCTTCAATTTGTACTCATTGTTCTTAAAAAACTCGAAGTAGCAATATCAATGAAGTTGCATCAAACGATATTAAAAACAGCAGGAAGTCAAAGCCAAATAAGCCTGTCAGAAATTAATTTGTTGTTTTCTTTTTTTCCTTTTTCATTTAGAAGCCAGTTATCCTCTATTGATAAAGCAAAAGGGGATATTGATAAAGAATCTGGGAGAAGACGGTATTTTTCTTTCTGTTGCACCCCAGCTGCAGCTCTGATTTTAAATGCAGCAGGTGCACAGGTCTCCATGGTGTCCTCCCTTTACTCCAAAGGAAAACAACAAAGAAATTTAGGTGGGGGTGGATGATACAGCTGTCTGCCAATTGCTGCTAATCCACTAGAGGCCATTGTGACACAGAGTAAAGGGTGCTTGGTAGAGCCTTGCACTCCAGTGCTTCTCCGGCTGCAGTCTTCGCTCAGCTCACAGCGATGAGGCAAGGAGTTTATTCAGCAGCTATTCAAGGAGCAGCGGAGTGGAGAAGTGATTCCTCTGGATGTTTTGAAATTTCCCATGTACTGTGGAGGAAATTCTCTTGGCAGGAGCATTGACTTGTCCATGTAGTTCATGTTCCAGCAACATGGAGTATACCTTATTGTGGTGTTTTGGACAGGACGTGTAGTGCTGGACAATAACTTGGAATCTGAAATCATTCTAATAATCTATTTTTTTATTTACAGTGTTTTAGAAAAGTGGTTGCCTAAGGATTGTTGAGGAAATATTGTGATGGCAGTTAGAAGTCAACTAGTTTGCACTCTCCTACTCAGCTGTGAAAACGGGTGAAGAAAAACACGATTTTTGAAGAAATGTGTTTCTGCTGGGATGGATGGTGAGGTGTTAGAAAATTTAAATTTGCTAGTGAGGCAAAGACAACCCTGGTAACAGGAGAAGAGGAGAAAAGGAGTCAAATCAGGTCAAATACAGCCATCACGAGGATAAGACAATAGTCAGAAAGGAAACAAAAACGATGTCCAAGGGGCAAGGCTCCTTGCCATATGAGCCTGTACATCTGAGGGCAGACAAGTGATGATCTCTAACAACACCTAGACCAGCTGTCAGAAGAAAGACCTGATGTATTTTGTCATTTCTATTTATCCCTGCAGCTACCTGAAGATACAGCAACTGCATTTGATGAAATATTTTATGGCAGTCAACCAAGTCTGGTCTTCCATTGAAGAGAAACAGTACCAGGTTGACTAATTAGCCTTAGTGAGATGATTCTTCAGCTCTGTTCTGCTATCTACTATACGCCATAAAACTACAGACACGACATTTAAAAAAATAAATACATATATGAAAATATTATTTCAGAAATCAGCATAGGAAGGTTTAACATCTGCATTTAAAAAATACCAGAAGGAGAGACAATGCAGTGTCATCATGGCAAACAGAGTGTTTCTTGTGGTAGTAATATCATAATCTTTCTTGTGCTGGGATTTAGGGAACAGCAAACCTAATGAGCCTTTCTCTGGTCTTCCTGAAAATGGCATAACTCAGGAACAATTCCACTGTAGTCAACAGACCAGATAAACACGCAAATTGATGTACGCGGGTGCAGGCTCAGGCTCCCTATCTCAGGGAAAGCATGGAGACTGCCTTTCTTATCTCTTTTACTTGAAGCACCTGGAAACACATTCCTGTGTGGAAAATACATGTCTGGAAAACAGGATAGCCTGAAGGAACTGTATCCCACTTGTTTTTAAGGCAATGGCTGCTCACTCTGTGAGGGTGTTGGGAAATCTGGTCAGAGAGTGGCTGTCAGCATCAAGTCAAAAATTAAGGAAAGCAGGGAAAACTGATTCATTACTTGAAAATTAAAACTTTTATATATAAAAGTTTACACCCATATGTTTTCAGACAAGAATATTCCAAGGAGTATGAGAGAGAAAGAGAGAGCAAAAGAGGAATGCTTGCTAGATAGGCAGGATCTTTTAAAAATAAAAATACATTAATTTAATGAATAAAGCATTGAGTGTGCCCTGTAGGCCCTGTGTTTTTAAAGATTTAGAAAGCTAATATAGTATGAATCCAACCATATAATCCTGTGTTCAAAAAATGTGAAATAATAATAACAATGTAACCTCATCCTCTGTATTTCCTCATTTCCTTAGGGCCACAGTTTCAAAAGGACTTAAAAAACCACAGCAACAACACATTCCAACACTTCCCTCTGATTATGGGAAAGCACCCTGTCCCCCAAATCTAGGTAAGTGTTGACATTCTCGATACCTCCAGCCTTTTCCTCCACAAGTAGTCAGAGGAATGGGTCACATGTGTGTGTCACAGGGGTCAGGTCTTTATTTCAGCTTTTGGGTCTGGTCCAGCAAGCATTGAAAATGAGGCTTGGACTTCGCTACCTGAAGAAGTTTCATGGGTTTTCACTGAAATACTGTGTGGTACTTAACACTACTACCAGTAAGGTTTTTGAGCTCCTCTGCAGACTTGGATATTAATTTGCCTGCACAAGAGAATGCATTTCCCTTTAGACTCAAAGGCAACCCCGCTAAGGCTGGTGTTTTAAATGACTTATGAGACCCTCATCCTGTGATAACACCACCCTGCCTTCCCCAGGCAGATTCCTGTATCTGCATGGCAGCATTGGGCACTTTCTTGGGCTATGGACGACCTCAGGGATCTATCAGCATGGAGCTTGCTGGAAGATGGATGGCTCAGAGAAAAGTGAGGGAAGAGTCAGACTTTGTTGGAAGTGTTTAGCATCTCCTCTTGGGAAAGGTAGAAAAAGCCTAACTAACTGACAGGAGCAGGAGCAGGAGCAGGCACCTCGATTCAAACTCTGACTAAATTTGAAAGGTCCTGTGGACCTCAGTTAATAATAACAAAAATGCTGCCTTTTAGTAATGATCATGAGCATCTCTACTTGTGCTGATTATTTTATTCATGATTCTTGGATATATTTATGGTTTGTGGGTTTTGGGGTTTGTTTGGGTTTTTTGGCGTTTTTTGTTTGGTTGGGGTTTTTTTGGTTTTTTTTGCTTTTTTTGTTCTGGTTTTTTTTTGTGGGCTTGAGTAAATGGAGGCATTAGGAAGCATTTGACAGCTGATTGCATACAGTTCTTGATCTAAAAACTAACAATCCTGATCACTAACTAGACAGCTGGTTCAGAGTGCATCCAGAGGGAAAAAAAAAAAAAAATAAAAAAAAATCTTTGTTTAAGTGATATAAACTAATCCATGTTTATTGTTTTGGTGGTTTTCTTTATTTGAAGATATTTGGATCCAGTTTTCTCCTGTATTTGAATCTCCTAGGGCAGAATCAACTCCTTTCCAGTGCCATCTTGCTCTTGAGTAGCTTCTGGAAATTAATTTAGTTGGATCCATTCCTTGATTTCCAAAATCAGGGGATGAAAATTACTTTGAGCTGTTGTTTCATTAACTAATTTTGGTTCAGATAAGCCCTCTGAGGGATTTGACCGTGCTTATGATTTTGTAATAAATATTTTAAATACTCTCAAAACAGCCTCTCCCCAGCAAGGACAAAACCGCACCATCACCACCACCACATTTTGGTGAATTCAGCAGCACATGTTATGACAGAAATGCTTCAGTCTTGAGAGTAGCTACTTCTCAATTTTTAAAATTGTCTCTTTGTGCCAAGAATATTTGCCTTTCTTCTTCTTCTTTTATACACATGAAACAAAGTTCTCCATTACATTGTGCTTCAAATCTGCATTTTCCTGTGCCTGGAAAAGACTTCTCAGCCCACGCTGTAGCCTTCTGGAGTAAAGCTTTTTGTATGCAGTGAGGAGTGCATCATGCTTGGGCCATAACTGGAATGTGCACAGCTTTGTGAAGTTTCTCAGAATGACTCAAAGAGTGGAAGCAAATAAAAAACCACAGAGATATTTGTATCTTCAATGTGCTTCAAGTAACTGCATTATTACCACAGCACCTCCAAGGCTTCCCATTTTTGCAGATTGCACATTGTCACCACTTCCTAAATAGCTGAGTTTATTTATTGAAACTCAAGAGTTCTATTTAACACCTCGTGTAAAAAACACTTCTCCTTATCCAAGTCATTTAGGCCAACATCTCCAAATTTTGGTGCCCGTAGCAACCCACCATAACCCTTATTTAGACACGCATTGCAAATAGCCTCATTTTTAAAGAGAGTCAGCTGAACCATTTGTGAAAACCATATTTTTAATTTCTATGGTTGCCTGGCTTTGAAACTAAGACCCAACTCACCAGTGCAGTCAAAATGCCAGGTGATATGAGAGTCTCAGGATGTGGCAGGGACTGCCATCAGAACACTCATATAATTATAAATAAAGCATAAGCTTGATTGAGGTTTTGTTGCCTACAACCTATACAAATGGAATTGAGGTGAGATTGCTGTAGGAATGCAAATTATGTGGTCATGTCTCACTGGAGGGGGGAAGTTAAGGGCATAATTCCCTTCAACCTCTTCCAGGATCCCAGCATTAGCACTTAGATTTGGAAATGTTATTGTGGATATTGTCATATGCTCAGTCATTTAATCCCAGAGTCAGTGAAGGGAAATGTTTCAGAACAAGGTGGGAGCTGGTTGGAATTTTGCCGTGAGAAATACCAGAGATCTCTTCCTTTACAAAAGGAGAATGTGTTAAAATTATTTTCTGTCTGTGACAGACCACACACTTGCTGCCATCATCTTGAAAGCAATGTAGCTGGTGTTGGAGGCTGCAAGGCTGACATGCAGTGGGCTGGGTCCAGTGGAGCCACGGCAGCAGCTGAAAATCTGCCTGGAGTGACTGACAGCTGCTGTGTTGGAGAACCACAGCACTCCTACTATGAGCAATGAACAGCAGTGAGTTGGGGAAGTGGCACATTTTAGGTTTTAAGTTTGCAGGTTGAAGCCCCTGTCAACGCTGAAGCGTCAGCCAAAACCACAGAATTTCAAAATGTGTCTTAACAGCAAACCAAAAAATCAATATGCCTTCCTCATTTTCCTGGAGCATGACGGAAAACCCATTTAGTCAATAGGTGTGTTTCTGTCCATTTTAGGGGGCACAATTTTTCCTGATGGGCAAAAATAAACAGAGGGAAAATGGGGAATCTGCTCTCAGGCAGAAGGCACCTCTCTGATAGGAGTTTCGTGCCATGTAAATAGATAAAGCAATGCAGTCCTGCACTTCTGACCTTACCAGAAATGCACGTTAAGGACCATCTACTTGAGTTCATTGATGCATGGGAGATCAAGTAAGCAAATATGGAACTGTAAACCTCTGTCTGTTTACAAAAGGGCACAACAATAGATAAAAGCATAGTAAATTGTGAGAGATTGGATTGACAGCACCAGAGAAATCTCGGTTGGTAGCTATACTTAGACGGCCAAGATCCTAAGGGCACTTCTATAACAAAATTGTGTTCAAGGAAACATTGGCAGATTGAAGGAAAATGATAAGACTGTAAATTATTTACACATTTTCATTCAGCTACCTGTAATTGTGGTTTATAATGAAAATAGGAGGCCAAATTTGATCTCCATATGAGTGCAGCTCCATGGATCTGGGTTGGAAGCTACAAATAACTTATCTGAAGATAAATGACAATGTTTAAATTATTTCTTGTTTGCATGGATTAATGTTAATTCACATATCCACACTTTCTTGCACTTTTCACACATACAACAATGGAAGTTTTGCAGACAAAACCAAAAATACAGTTTCTGAGTCAGACTGCATCTACCACTATGTTACTGAAATTTCTAATCATCATCTCATGACAATACTTTCAAGGGATTTATGAAAAAGTAGCAGAGAATACACTTTTCTGTAAGTTACTATTTCCTGTAATTCATCATACCATTTTTTCCCCGAATTGCTTTGACTTTTTTTCAGGAGTATCATATATCACAGTCTAACTACTAGTGACCCTTTTTCAGCTGATATTCTTCTGCCTTTGTGCATTGTTTATTACTGTTTCACTACAAAGACAACTATAAAAATAAAAGGGAAAGTGAGAGACAATGTGGTTGAGTAGAGTAGTTGACTATAAGGCTCCCTCTGTGGGGCTTTGTTTGGTTTACCAAAAATCCCAAAGATTTAGTTAAGAACTTTAGGTGTCATGGACCTGGTAAGTGAAATTCTATAGCACAGGCTGCACAGAAAGACTGGATATTCTGCTCATCCTTTATGGTTTTATGGCACTTGAATCTACTTTAAAATAATTGAAACTACTGGCAAATGTTAAGCACAGCCCCACCAAGCACATTTGGAATGGATTCACCTTTAAAAAAACACAGGCAATGATGTTAAAACAAAAATAATGGTGGCAACATCAATAAGGAAACACAAAGTAACAATTAATATGATCGCTGGCTAAGGTAGGAGTCTGCATTAACTGCTTCACCTTCAAAGCTGATCAGTGCCACAAGCTCTCACTTTTTTTGAGTGGTTTGTTGACTAGAAGATGAGAAATAAGATGATATTTTCAGGGTGAGGGGATGTTGCTACACATTAAAAAATCAAGCCACAATTTTCTGAGGACAGAAGTTATCATCTGCAGAGGACAATATGGACATATTAACAGCAGTGTTCCACAGTTTTTGGATTCCCACACATGGGTTTTGCTAAGCAATGTTGGTACCATTGCAACTAGGACACTTGAATACATAGATGAGGAAATATAGATTAAGGTGCAATGCTTATCATGTCTTTTTCAAATCTACACTTTCCCTATGTATTTATATACACTTGGAATCATTCAGCATTCCCAGCAGTTATTTGAGGAATTGACTGCACTCTCAGTAATCTTCCTATTGTGGCAGAAGATGATAAAATAATTAACGAGCTAGCTGGGAGCTGGAAATTTCACATGCAGTTTCCAGCACTGACACAATCTTCCTGTATGACCCTGGCTAAGTCATGCAATCTTTCTGTCACCCAGTTCCCCATCTGTGCTTTGACGGTGTGAAAAAATGAAGCATTTCTTTTTATCTTCCTGAAAAAACATCTCCACTGTCACACTGGCCAAGTGCATCCTGATCCCCAGCACATTTACTAATGCCCCTCTCTGAGTTGCTCAGCAAAAGACAGTCTGAATAGCTAGAACTCACCCACCCAAAGATTTCTAGCAAATTGCATGTACCAACAAGGAACTGGTATGGTTCTGAACTCCAGTTCCGTGAGTTCGTGTCCCCTCTGGTGGGTGGTAACAACTTGACAAAAATTTTACCAATTGTATTCCTAGTTTTATAAAAAGAAATTTACTTTAAACTGGAGCATTTCTAGGAAATGGGAAGTGTTATCAGGCATGTAATAATTACACAGCTCGTCAGAAATAAGAAGTGTAGACGAACAACAGTGCAGAGCACAGCACTCTGCTGGGTGGAACCAACATATTGGAACTATGCCACAGAAGCTCTTCTCTTTGCCCCTTTCAAAATGTAGATTATAAACCCAACAGCTGGAGGAGCAATTTGAGCCTTCCTTGAAGTCACACCTTTCCACCAATCATTCCGAGGAACAGCTGGAATAGAAATAAAAGAGATAAAAAAAAATAAAAATACAAGAGTTCTCAACCAAAGAAGCTCCTTGAAGATACTAGCATGACATCTGAGAAGAGATGAGGAGGAGAGGAGACTCTCCTCCTTTGTTGTTACACTTTTCCTTTTACGTGTTGTCTCAACACCTCAGCCTTAGTAGAGCTATAGTAGACACACGGACCATCCCTTCAGAGTGCGTGAAAACCATGAAACAGGAATCAACAGCACACCACTGCATTTCAAGGGCTGCTCAAGCCCTTTTTCTGTATTAAAAGGCAAGAGCTGATTTTTCTCTATTTTTCATAGATATCCAGGTTTTCCTTGCTGAAAACTGGTTTTCTCCAGGATTATATGATCCCTGTAGAGCAAGCATTTTTTCTTTACTTTTTTGTCTAATTTGTGGGATTGCCTGAAGGGTGTTCCTAGTTTTATCACATTTCTTTTGTAGTTTGTTTATTCTCTGAATCGACTGAAAATGTCCAAATTTTTTCCTGCAGTGCTGAGCTGTGATCAGTCATGGATGTCACTTGGAGGAAGTGAGGAGCTGATCCTGCAAGGCAAAGTCACTGGGACTTGATGGTATGTTGGAGATTTTTATCTTCTCTGATATGACTTCCCAGAGTTATAGGATGACTAGCTCTGTGGCATTAAGCTGGTTACTTAGTCTTTATCTTCACCCCATGACCCAACCCTGCCGATGTACACAGCCATCTCAGAAAACCAGTGATATATACTTAAATGTTTAAATGAATTCAACATCTGAATCTGTGTTTGTTTTCAACATATATTAAAAAGGCTTTTTAAAAATTAACTTATGATCATATAATTGTCCTTATCTTTCTTTTTGTTGCCTTATCTCTTTGTTACCATTATCAATAACTTCTCATTATTATTAATGAGAGTCACAGGAGTGGCTGAATTTCAAAAGGACTCATTTCACATATATCCTAGAATGCCTCTTTAGGATTGTCCCCCTTTTGTCCATAAATGCCCACAACAGTTCTCTTTTTCTTTTGCTTTTAAGTTTCCCTATCCATAAGGGAGCTTTATCCATCTCTTGGTGCAATGCGCTATGTTTGCAGCACATCTTTAAATCCAAGAATCTCTGTTCTCTGTCTAGCCAAAACCCTAGGAGAGTGTCTAGCACAGATGAACTCCTGGGAGCAATATTTTACAATCAGAAGAGCATGTCATACCTAGGGAGAGACAAATCTGACTTATTGCACTGGAAGATAATTGTTTGCACCCCTAAATGGTCTGTGAAGGCCTTGAAGAGGCATCTTGCTAACTTGTGAAGGGCAGCTGTTATTCTGTCAACATGTGAGATCTCCAAAATAAAAATACCAGACATATTCTTTTTCCACATCCTCAGAACTTCAAGGGGTAAATGCATTTATTTCCTTTCATTTTGCATCCATCTGATTGCTTTTAAACATAGTGAGGATCAAATCTTTCCAACACTGATACCTATGGCAAACCTCCCTCTGACTTCCACGAGATGGGAATTTGGCTCTCAAGAATTAGTGTCTGGGGAGGATGCATTGAAATAAATGGTGATTGTTAAAGCACATTGGAATTTAGAGTATATTTGTTGCAAAAATAGAAGCTCGCTGGGGTATCTGATTGTCACAGTCAATTTTATTTTCCTTACTGCGCATATGCACATATTTGAACCTTGTCATGCTGCAAAGGGAAATACCTCATTAGATTTCACTAGGGTTTCTTCAGAATTGTTTATACACTACAGTCAATAAAGATATTTTTTGTTTAATAAATGAAATACTGGAAGGGACTGTTCTATCAGGAAATCAAAGGAAGTACATTTATCCCTGGTAAAGATGAAGCTCTATTTTATAGGGTGCAGAAAGCCTGCAACGTGTATTATTTTTCAAATAGTTGGAAGATTTATAGTGGTAAATTCTTTAAATGGTTTCTTTTTCAGTCTCTTATCATATTAACTGCAACAAAGCAAATGTTACAAATAAAAACAAAAGTAAACCAAGGGTATGTCTACATTCTTTATTTTCAATTATGATTTTAATCACTTGTCTTTTTTTCATTTGGAAACAGTTTTACTTCCCTTTCCCCCATTGGACATATAATTTTGATTTATAAACATAGCAATCTGGAGCAAAGGGAAGTTTTAAGCACTGTACATATCCCTGCTAAGGCCTAGAATTATTTTGCTTAGAATTTTTATCTTCCTTCTTTATATTTTCAGGTCAATTTTAGCTTTCCACTTTAGAGATGAAAAACATGGTTGCAGATGACATTGTTTGCCCATTTCAAACTTACACAGGTCTAAGGTTACATATTGCATGCAAGGCCCCATTTTATAAACATGGTGAAGGGTTCTTCCAGTCAAAATGTGCTTTTAACTGGGATAAACCTGTCTCCCCATGTTAAGACTTATAAATCTGCTCCACAGGGCTATTTACAATCTAGCTACTGCATGCTTACTTTATTGACTCTGAATGAATAAATCAGTTTTCCACATCACCCCATTCTCTTTGCTGATGTTTTGATTTGGTGTCTACCCAAAAGTCTCTGATCATAGACACATGATTATAAAACCATCTCTCGCACTGAAAACTATTTAAGGAACAAGCAATGGAATTAACTTCTTTTAGATATTGTTTTACACTGCACATTTGAACTTGGGGATATGCATTTTTCACAGGGCTCAGTTCTGCTGGGCAGAACACTCTGATAAGACTGCAGAAGCCAAGAAATTAAATGAGGGGTTTTTTCATCATTCACTGCTTGGCTTGGGCTTCCACAACACACAGTCTGTGTCTTTAAATCAGCTGGGGCTCTTTGAGTGGATGCAGGTGTCTTTCCCCTT
Source organism: Dasyornis broadbenti (assembly GCA_013397935.1). Lineage (NCBI taxonomy): Eukaryota > Metazoa > Chordata > Aves > Passeriformes > Dasyornithidae > Dasyornis > Dasyornis broadbenti. The sequence goes on from VZRN01003946.1 coordinate 328,551, forward strand.
TAAAGATTTTTAAAACCTTTAAAAGAGTTTCAGAGGATTGTTTTGATAAAATTGGGATTTTCTTTTTCTGCTGCACCACTCAGGTGGAATTTTGCTGAACTATGAGAGAGAGAAAAGGACTGGCCATTAGAGATTTACAGTAAGGGGGTTTTTTCCATCTAGGAAATCTAGAAAAGTATTTTTATTCACAACTTAGGCTTGAAATTTGAAAACACTTTATATAAAGGCTATGGGACATCCCTAGAAAAACATTTCATGTACTAAGATCAGAGACTGGCTTGTGTCTCAGCAACAGCATCTGTCATTTTCTCCTCATAACTTTAGAAAGAAAGGGACTGACATAAGCATTTCTAGATTTCTACTAGAATCTGTTTTTCTGAATCCTGGATGGAATTAAAAACTAGAGGGAGCCTGCAGAGCACAAGCAGCATGTAGTGATGGAAATAACATGAAGACCAGCCTTGCAAAGCATTTGATCTCACAGGAAAAGAGCCCTGGAGACTGGAGCATGGAGGAGCTCAAACCCCATGTAAAGCCTCTGCTCATTTCCAAAGACAAAATCCAAATCCTAGCCTACAGCTCATCTGGAGGTGAAAGTCAAACATCACTGCAGTGTGATGTTTGACAATTCCCCTTGCAGAACAGGCATAACTTGGTTTGTACATTTTGCCTTTTATAAGAATGTTGTAATCATAAGAAGACAAGTGTCCTTTTAAGTTGGAGAGAATGGTAGATAGCTGAAGGGAATGGGGGATGTGCAGAGTCCTGCAGATGAGCTGTCTTGGAAGGTCTTGTTGTCATTGCTCTTGATCTTGCAAAGATCTATGGTATCAACATTGTCTATTCCAAGCAGTGTGTCTTTTTGCTTATCCTCAGCTAAGGCTCATGCATCTAAAAAGGTTGCACTGCACTTCCTGAAACCAAATTTCTGTATTTTACTATCTGGAATAGAGAAGCACCATGCTCGTTCACATTACTCTTCAGAGAATGTACTAATATTCTTCCAAAAGAATCTGATTTTGTCATGCACTGACAATTGTAGCTTAATTATATTAAGCCCTTCATAACATGCTTGGAAAAGAAATCAGTGTCTGTATTATTCACTGAAAGCCCAGACAGTATCTCAGTGTATGTGGCTTGTTCACATCGGAGTGGCAGCACCTAAGATGTCAAGGAATTGCATTGGGTTCACCATTTAATTTCAAGTAAAGATGGTGACACTGCTAATCTTAGGCTTTCTGTCTTTGTGATTCCCTGCTCTTTCTTTACTGGAATAAAACACAGAAGAGAGATTCTGTAGGGATATTGTGCTGATGAGCCCCTCAGTGGCACCCTTGGTAAGGGTTATATCTTCCTTCTGTGGTTTGACTGACACTCCTCTAACTTTAACCCTTTCCTGAATTGCCTCAGTGAAGAGCATGGTTGTGCTACAGTCTCACTATGTAATTTGGTGGTGGTTTATTCAAAAGAGAAGTGAGGACAAATTCACTCAGTTAAGATCCCAGTTGTCCTCTTTTTCTCCCCACTGGCTTTATAAAACAATGACAAGGCACTTAGAGAGACAGAATAAATCAGATAAATCTGGGCCTCTGATTTGTTTACAATATTTTCCTGCAACAGCTGTTAACAAACATCACCAAGGCACCAATAATACAGCTAAAAAAGCTAAAAAACAAGTCAGGGAGAGTCCAGCAATTGTCCATTGTAGCGAAAAACAAGAAAATTCAAATTTTGAGTCACATTATCTCTCTGGGACTATTTCAGATGAGAAAATTTAATCTGGAACAAGATAATAGAACATTAAAACCCCAAAGAGCAGTAACAGACAAGAGATTAACTTAAACACCTCCTAAAAATAAAGAATTTGACTTTGCCCCAGAAAACACTGACACCAGCATGTGACCTATCACAGCGACAGGGATACAGTGCAGAAAGATAGTGGGGATATAAAAAGAATGATGATACCACAAGTAAAACAACGGTTACAAGGAAAGCTGAAGACAAATGGTAAGAGAGCAATAGCAACAGATGTTTTCCCTTAAGGTCATAAATGAAAACAGAAAACCTGATGTACGGGAGCTTTTCCGGAGTAATACATCTGTACCAGTGCATGAAACACTAGTGAAAGAAAAACAGAGCATGAAATATCAAGAATAAAAGCAAAGCAGTCTTCTCTTTTTGCAAGCAGAATTAGGGCAGATGCCCTGGTAGCTGGTGAGGAGCTGTTGTTTGAGGGTCAATGACCTTATCTCTTCCCACCAAGAAGATGGAATGGACCCACAGTGCTGCATTCTGGAAATGTGTGGATGACTCGTTACCCAAGGTAGCTGGCACAAGATTTGGCCTGAGGTTCTTGTGCCAGGAAGGGAAAGGACAGCACTGCATGGGCTGAGGCAGAGAGCAGTGGTGGTACAAGGGCAGGAAGCTGGGCCCCCTCACCAGCAGGCTGTCAACTAAAACTGTCCTGGCTAATTTCATGGTCTGCTGGTGGCATTCCTCAATGGCATCTGTGCTGCAGTTCTGGCCATGAGGTGCCCTTTGAAAGTCATGACAAGTTGTGTATGGAGTGCCAGAGCACAGGCTGGGCTCAAGCGAATGCTCAAAGAAGTGTTATCCTGTTCCCATAGGTGACACACTGCTGGCAGCTGTGGCCTGAGCACATCCACAACCCTGACTTTCCACATGGACCTCTGGTCTTTATTTTTCCCCTACAACATCCGCAGTTGATCTCTGCTCAGGAAAAATGCAGGGAAAAGTGCTTTCTCAGACCACCTCTAGCTCAAGACTGACATTATCAGTTTGGAATATTGACAGGGCTATTGGGTGTCCAGAAGAGGGAATGGCTGCGATACTAGTGTACCATTCAAGCCTAAACCAAACACCTCCCCACATTTAGCTCAGACTATCAGGAAAGGTAATTTAGCACCTGGGGAAGATAGGGTTTGGAGCTTGTATTTGGCATGCCAGCCAGCCATCTCAGAATGGACCTACCAGATGAGATACTATGTCACAAAAAAAGTTCATGGAGGTGTTAAGTGCTAAAGCATTCCTGAATCAATAGAATATTTAAAAACCCGCTAAAAACTCCAACACTTTTGCCAGGAAAGAATAGTTTCTGTGTGTTTTTCAAAATGCTGTTTGCATAAATAGCCAGGAAAGAAGGGAAATAGGATGAAAAAAGAGTATCACTGTGATTTTCACAGTTCTGATAAACGTGGTGCATATGCAGAAGAGCTCTGGGAACCATCTGGTTGTACAGAAGGTGTAGGGTGTACTTGGCTGGCTCATGGACACACCTGCTCAGTAGCAGAGCTACCAGAGCTTTATGATACACAGCCTGACAATGGAAAAAAAGAGTATTTGCATGTGTGTGTGCATGAATTTGGACCACTGACTGAGGTGGTGGATACAATTTCAATGAACCTAAAGGACTTAGGAGCCTGTGGCACATATTTATGACTCCTTGTTGTGGATTCAACACAGTGCCATGGCAACACTGTAAAGAAGTTACCATTCCTCAGCCAAAGCACCATAACCACCTTGGAATGCTTGAGCTGAGAGCTCATCCTACTCATGTGGTGTAACTCTAACCTCAGGATAGCCCCCTCACAGTCGCAGCGCACAGACAGTTTGTCAAGAAGTGGGTGGTAAATTGTTTTGTTGCCATAGCTCATCTCTGTATGCCAGCGCATAGTGTCCTATGCGCATTTTTTGAGAGGATTCCTGAATTACTTAAATAACTTCTGCATAACTTGGGGGGGAAAAGTGAATATAAAAAAATCTAAATGCTCAGTTTGAATCAACAGGAGGGCTGACCATGAACAGATTTGTGAAACATTGTAGCACTTTTATTGTGGGTTTTCAATTGCAGAACCACGAATAAAACTGACACAAGATATAATCAAAGCAGAAGAAAAAGTCTGGAAAAGAAATAATGTTAGCTAACATTCTTTTATGAACATCAGTCTCCTTGGACAGATCTGATTACATCCTCTGGTGAGATTATAAACTTGCTTGATAAAAATGACTGTATAAATATAACAGACATTTTAAGGTTTTTGACTACTACTGCATGACATTTAGGCGTTCAAAAATTACACAATATACTAGAGCATGTGATGTACTGAATGGTGTAAGGAGCCAACTAAACATCAGGGCCCTAAAAGCAGTCATCATCATCAAGAGCATGGGCAGGGAGGTGGGGTGCTCTAAACTCCTCTTTTGATTAGTCAGGAGAAATGGCTGACAGCTGAAATCTTTGTGTTTCCAGAAAGAAAAAAACTAGCCCAGTGTGGATACAGCTGCAAATATCTGCAAACAGTATCACTCACCGAGCCCCGAATTCATTAGCCAACAACAACAATTAAATTAATCCTTGGATATTTCTAAATTAACCATTTTGGGGAGACATTGAAGAGCCAGTAGGATTCAGTTTCTTAAATTAAAAAAAAAAAAGGAAAATACCTGCTAGTTTGAGGAATAAACATTAAAGAATGCAAATTGGTTTGTGTTTGGCTCTTAGAGGTGTTCTTCAGATCTGAACTTCTGGAATTCAAATGTCAAATTCAAATCCAAATTTGAAAACCATTCTGCAAAAATATGTATTCCTTGCCTTTATAATACTGTTGTCCTAATGCTCTCTAGTTTTCATTTAATGTTTCACAGTTAGAAGATTTGTGAGTTTAACATGCTTCTTCCATGAAACATGAAGTAACTTTCTGTATAAGAGTTTTGCATAACCTATGAATTATGAGCTTCTTTCATTATATTTATTGTTGCTTACAAGGCAAACAAAATGAAAAGGGTTTTTTGTGGAGGAGGGCACGAGGCACCTTGTGTTTTAAAATTAAAACAGGAAAGGATCCCTCCCATAGGAGAAGGTAAATCACACCACTATTGTGAAAATAAGAGTATAAATAGAAGTGAAAGAGAGTGGAGTATATCCAGCAGACATAATGTAGCAAACTAAAGACAGCAATTTTCTAAAAATTTAAAAAAAAAAAAAAAAAGTTCCTTGGAAAGCTGTTTATTTTTTCTGAAGCTATTTTTATTCATCACTTCTGTAGCAGAAGAGATTTCATGATGTATTGTACTAATGTAGTGTAGATGACATGTAATTCATTGGTTAATAATGATATTGTGCATTTCAATACATCTTTAACCAGATTTTGTTTTAAGCTTAAACCAGGAAATCTGTGTAACACAGATGAAAATATTTACAGATAACAAAAAGTAGCTGTATAAAAATCTTGCTTTGTAGGCCAAATTTTATAGACAGTAGAAATTTTTAGGGGGAGGAGGACCAAAGAAATCCTTGTTGTTATATAATGTGGGACAGAGATTGTTCAAATCTGGTCACCAGGGAGACTTCACTTGTTCACTCGTAGCATGGAAGGCCCATGGCTGGCTAGTAGAGAACAGAGCAGCAGTCCAAGGTGCTAATGGGGTGATTATCCACATGACTGATACAAGGGCCTGGGGCTATAATAACAGGGTAATTTTTAAATTCAAGTTTGCATTCCTGAGGAGATAGGAAGGCACTGAAATGAACACTGCTGTTGCATCTCCAAAAGCATCAGTTTCCCTAAGGCATCTGAATGACACTAGCATTTGTCATCAACCTTGCTGTCTCTTACACTGAGCATTAAATTGATGAAGATCTTTTCTTTCAAAAAATCTCCCCTTCTCTGTCCTGCTTTTCAACATGGACATCCTCAGGTGCTGGGCTGAGCCCCATCAGGCAATACGTCAAAAGAGAACCGAACAAACCCACTTGGATCAGCCCTCGCTGATGCCCACAGCATGGATGTAGTACCCTCATACTAACTAACGTTCAATATTAGAGCCAAATCTTCGTCTGTGTAACTGCTGCTGGAGTTTTAAAGTATTTCTGCTTTCCCTCTCACATCCCTATGAACTAACCACATACCCTTGCTACTGTCATCCTGCAATTGCCTTGAAAAAGAAAACAAAATAGGGGGAAAAAAGTATCAGAAATCCCCTAACTAATTTTAACAGCTGGCAAGCAGAAGTGTATGTGTTGTAGAACTGAAACAGGTGTGGTTTGAGCATTTTCCACATTTGGTTTTGGCAAAAACATGAGAAGAGGGTATTAATTCCCCCACACTGAAAATGGGGTCTTGGAATCTGTTATCTGAAATAAAAATTCTTAGCAGAATTCCTCATGTACTCAAATGTGCAAGAAAAACGGAAAATTATGTTTTTCTTTTTTCTTCTTCTTTTTTTTTCCATTAAGAACCTTTTTTAAATGCATAAATTTTTGTGTGAATTTTACTGAAGGATTTTTAGTTTAGAGTGAGTTACATATGAAAACATCCATGCCCCTCTCCTGAACAGTGAGCTGGATCCCCATCTCAAGTAACTGCCCCACTGATGGATTTTCATCTCTGCGTTTATGTGCACATGCCTCTGTGCTTGCATACCTGCCCATAACGTGTGGGACTCCACCAGGTTTGGTGCAGTTGCACGGTAAATTAATCAGTTGTCACCAGCATCTCTCTGCAAATATAAGAAGTGTGAGACATCAGGTACCCCTAATTTTGGGAGAGACTGCAGCTGACAGACCACAAGATTTAGCACACAAAGTGAATGAATGGCTCATTTGGTGTTATACATGGCAAATTCTGCCATTCTCTTAGTCCCTCTGTTCTGCACAAGGCTCATAAAATCCTGGACAGATACAAAATTTTTGTCAAGAAAATTCTGTAGCATTTATGGATGGTACAGATGATGTACTAAATACTGTGATGATGGTTCCGAGAGGTTTCTGCTCAGTGGAGAGCACAATTTACTCCTTTTCTCAAAACGTCTCCAAAGAGCTTCTCAATACTCATTGCTTCCACAATGCAGAGGGTGATTTGGCTCCTCATAAAGGATGGATGATGTTCACAAGCCTGCCTGTAGCACTACAGTATGAGGGAAGCTTGCACTGGAAAACCTGCAGCCAGCTCTCAGAGTAAGATTTTTCCCTTGTGTGCCTTTGTTCTTTGGCCCCTAGATCACCCTAACTCTTGTGCTCCCACACTCTCAGTCTTACAACAAACCTCAGCACCTCTGTTGAAGTTGCTCTCAGGGTCTATAGGAGGCACAGGTTTGTATTTTACCCAGGTGAGGAAGGCACTGTTAGAGATCCCCCAGTCTGAGTGCTCTGCACACCAGGCCATTGGTTATAGGAGCAGGACTTGTTTTGACTGTTTTAGAAGAAGAAAAATTGGTCCATTTCTCTTACAAAAGACAAAGTTTGTGGCTGACTCTCAGACACTGAGTCTCAAATGGACAGACAGCCTCTGTGCCATGCCAAGTGGAAAGGTTTCTCCTGCAGGGTCTGTGATCTGTGTGTGGCCTTTCATCAAAGCTGGGGCTTTAGGGCTCACACAAGCCTGTCAAAGCAGCCGGATGTTCACAGATTTACAGATACTCGAGAAACATGGTTCTTCAGACCTAAACTATGTTTCAGTGGTTTCTTCCTGTTAGATTTTTCTGTAAGAAGAAATAATACAACAGTAGTAAATTATCTTTGGGATTTGGGGTTTATGGTTTTTATTCTCTTTTACCAGTCATTCCTTGGTAAGTAGGACCATATAGTTTCAATAGTCAAACAGAAGTTTATACCCAATATTATCTTTATCCCAACCTGAAGTCTGAATATTTGAGGCATGGATTTTCTATTCCAATACATGTCATGTTTCTAAGTGCTCTGTAAACATTATTTTTCCATCCTGTTTGAGATCAAACTTCTCAGCTCATTTTTGGAGTTCTTGAAATCCTCACATTGCAGCTCTCACTTTCCGCAAGATCATTCATTGTTTTCCCAGTTCCTTTCAGGTCTTCAGCTTCTTAGCATCTTTTGCATAGTTTGGTTAATTTAATGCTCTTTAGTTTTGCCTTCAGTTTTCCATTGATTTCATTGTGCTCACTTTGGTTGCTCTGGTGGCAGCATTCTCCTCACTGGCTGAATCCACCTCTGTCAATGCAACAATTCCTGTCAATCACCTACACCCAAACTTGGCTTCTTGGTAGCAAGTACCATAGGAAAAGCCAATACCAAACAAGGGGAATTCTCAGTGAAAAGCCAGACCACATTTATTTCTGCACGTACAGGCTTCAGCAACCTTTTTCATTCATTGGCCAAACAGAATGCCCTGGAAAGCCTGTTATCCGTAGATGGCCAAAGGACACGGGCTTATTCAAAGACAGTGCTCAGGAAGGGTGGGGTAATGCCAAAGGCCCAATGTAGTGCTTTGCAACTCTGAAATCCCAGCAGTTTTTGCCAGCTGTAGCAGGACCCGGCTGCGTGGGCGCCAAGCCCCGGGGCCACACACAGGCTCCGTGGCTCAGCACCCACACAGCCAGTGCTTTCCTAAAAAAAAAAGAAAAAAAGAAAAGAAAAAATGCTGAATCAGACTCTCACAGCCTAACCAAAAAACAGGCATATAAACTACAATTTTTATTATAGAAACTCTGGTTGGGAGCAGAGATGTTGTAGAAAAGCTGGAGAAGAGGAGAAATATTCCTAGTGTTAAAAGCAAGCGGGAGTTCATGGCATTTGACCACAATAGTTTTCTTGGCTGCTATGGTTCCATGACTGATTTAAGAGGGTTTAAGGTTAATAAACCATAGTTGCATATTATTATCTGTGCTGCTCTTGTACTCTTGCTAGCAATGCCATTTATTTATAGATTTATGATGATCACCATAGCACCATAGAGATTATGTGTTTTTCAGGAACATTTGCTGGTGGAGGGAAAATATGAAATGGGGGAAGAGAGAGGGACTTGATATTCTAATCATTAGTGCTCCTACATCTGGACTATAAAAGTCATTGGTCCATAGCTTGGCCGCAAACCTAGAATGCAACCAAAAAAAAAAAAAAGAAAACAAAAACCAAACAAAAAAACACCCAAAAAACAAAAACCAACCAAACAAAAAAACCCCTCACCTAACCCGAATGAATGTAAATTCAAATGTATCAAAAATTATTGCTGGTCTCAACACAACTGACTGATGGGTGGGTCACAAAACATACAGGGAAGAAGAAGAGGAAAAAGTAAAATTAAAATGTTGTCCCTTGAAAAAAGAGGTAGTCTTTGCCTTTAATAGATTTCACAAATTAATTTCTTTTAAGAGGAAAAAAATAAGAATTTTTTTCTTTTTCTTTTAGTCTTTCATTGCTTCAATACTTTAAAACCATACTGTAAAAGCTGAAGGATATTAATCTGTCATAAAAAGCTTAACACACAATGATATAAATAGCAGGAAAATGATCTACAACATTATTAAACCACAGAGTAATTATTAATTATTAAAGCCTCAGTTCCAGAATATTCTAAAGGAGTTTTTCTGCTTTCTGTTAGTTCAGGAAGAAAAAAAGTGAGAAAGAAAGAAAAGCCTATAGTCCGTTTCCAGTCTCTCTTGCTTTCTGAGCTGAACTCTGCATACAAATCTATATTTGTAAGACACCCTCATCTACCAGTTAATCAAAGCCCTGGAAATTCAAGGAAACCTGTGTTTATGGAAATCTGGCATTTCTGTAAAGTTTTGAATGAGAGCTAAATAGAGCAGTTCATCTCATTGAAACTAATGGCTTCTGCCAAGTGGTTTTGCAGCACTGAGTCTTCTGGCTCAGTCAGCATTTAGGAATTCATTTATGAGCTGGGTTAGCTGGAGACTCTGGAATTCAAATTTATGTCTAAGACTTAGTGGTTTATTCCTGATAGGTCTCTGTAAAGAAATTGTAATCAATTTACCAAACTTGGACTTTGTAATATGCAGAATCGAAAGCTGGAGTTTTTTCCATGATTTAGGGCTTGGGATTTTTTTTCCTCTTTCCCCAGAGGACAATTGCAAACTGTACACATGTACATTGTGTAACTGAAGGGGGCTTTTTAATCACCTATTCATACTTGCTTTTGAAAAAGCTTTGTCCCTGTGCTCTTGACTTCCTACAGGCCTGATCCTGCTCCTGCTGAATTTTCCTGCAGGGGAACAGAATCTTACTTCAGATGAAGTCACATTTGCACATAAAAAGCAGAGAAATGTGTGGCTTGTCACACCAGTTGATTTTATTTCAATCAGCATTTGCATGAACATGCAGTCAGGCTCTATTAAGCACATTTGATTTACTTAAAAAAATATATGTCTCCAGGAGCTGGACAGCAGATTTGAATTTTGGCTTTTTTTCTGACGCATAAAAACCGAGACATTTTTAGCAAGCAATGAACAAGAATTGCTCTACACTTTCAATGCAACTATAAATTTGCTCCTTTTTTCCCCTTTTAGAACTCCTTTGAAGAACTCGTTGAATAAATTAACAACTTGGAAAGTTGCCTGCCGTTTTTCTTGGCTTTGGGTTTCGGGGAGTTGCTTGGTAAACAAAAGTCAACGGATTCAAACAGTAACAAAGTAATTTAAATGATTAATCAAGTGTTAAAACCAGCTTAACCTCTCCTGTTTTACAAACTCTATATCACCCTCACTAAACTAATAGAGGAATAAGACATCCATCTGGAAATCTCATCTGAAATATTAGATTGAGAATCAAAAATTCCGCCAAGCAGTGTGGTTTGTAGGGATATCCTGTCAGATAATAAATTGCATTAATCTTACTTAAATTTTCCATCTAAATCATGTCTTGAGACCATATTGCACTGAGGGGAATGTGCCTAGCTTTGAATGCATTGTGCTACTGAAAAGGTTATTAAAAGGGGAAAAAAACAGATAATGACTTTTCTTGTTTTTCTTCTGACTGTTTTTTCCAATATTGAGGAATCTATGTTAAATATTCTGGCACTAATGAAGAAAGTCTGCTTTCTCCTGTCAGTGCTTATGTTTTCTAGCAGAAGATAAGAAATTCACATATTCGGAACACTTGAGGCAATTTTTTTTCCCAACCAGAATTTATATGCATGGATAAAAATAACCCCAGAATTTTCCCAACATCATCAGAGCTAAATATTTTCCTCGTCCTGCTCATTCAGAAGAATTTCACTTTTCCAGTTACACATAGTATGAAAACAGTATTGGAAAAGCTCCCCCAGGATTTTCACTGACTTGCAAATCTGAAAGAAGTCCAAAGGTTATGAAGTTCTACCCATCTCTTCTGCTCCTGCCCACTATCTACCACACCAGCATCATTTGCTAAGTCTTAAATTAAATAAAAGAAGTTACAAGGAAAAGAAGAGTTGTTTAAAACCACAACCCCTTGGGAATTGGGAGAAGTGCTGTCAGCCGTGCCAGTGGATGGCAAGCAGAGCTCCACAGGCAGCAGTATTGCTCTACTAGGTGGATTTGTCCTCAAAACAGATGGAGGAGACCACACTGATGTCCTGGGTGTGCATGGGAACAACTGGGGCTGCAATGGGCAGGAATGATCCCAGGGCTCCTGCTCAACTCCAGCAAAGGGTGAGGGATGATGCCAGCATGTTACTGAGGAAACCAAATGGGCTGGTGTCGAGGGAAGGCTGCTTCCACCAGGCTCCTTTATTTGCCTGAGGTCCTTTCTTGGCTAAAGGATGAGTCATTATGAACTGAGGAGGAAACTGCTGCCAGCTGGCACCAGAAAAGCTGGAGATGTGCAGTAGGTGTGGGACACAGTCAAGGTCGTGTCTCTATCTGGGGAGGCAGGAAGGGAAAGAGAGATGACGGAAGACGTAAGTACACAGGGGCCTGATATGCTGGTTAGAAGAGGCAGCAGTGTGGCTGTTGCCAGAGCTGTCCACAGAAAGATGTGTCTCTCAACAAACACATCAGGAACCACATAATTCAGGGCTGAGAGGAGGTTTCGTTCCAAAGAGTGTTACACTATACTATGCAGTGTCACAATGATGCATGGCTTCGTTCTCTTCCTAAGAAAATTTGACCTGGAAGCCCTGAAATTTTTCAGCAGTTTGTGTCAGTATTTCAACCCAAATCCCAAGTTTTAGAGCGTTGTTGGAATAGGTGTGGGCCAGAGTGGTCTGAAATGAGAGACGAATGGTGCCTCTGATTGCCTCAGGACTCTCCTGGCTGTATGTTCAATGTGTATGGTCAAGCAGGGGCTGAGGTGGATGGAAACCATCCCCCTTTTGGTATCTTCCTACACATGCCCAAGCTTAACTCCTTCCAGACACGTGCCTGCAGCCTTGGGCTGACCAGCTGTGCAAGAAATAGTTGGGGTTAGTTCCTCCTGAAAACATGACTCCTGCTGGTTGTCCCACCATGGGATCTGAGGCACTTGCCTGCTTTTGCAAATGCTGTCAACCTTGCAAATGCTGCAGCCATCACAGTAAAGGACTGCTGGCTTTTTGAAGCTTCACAAGAATCCCAAAATATGTTTTCCCCTCTTCCTGCAGCATCAAAAGCCCAAGTAAGTCAAATCTATTTTCCATGCAAATTGTTTTTGCTCAACTAGAAAAATACTGAACCAGCAAATGCTTCTTGGGAAACAAATTCCCATTAAAATCAATGAGACAAGCTTCCCACTTGTTTCTATGGTGTTTTGTTATATATTAAAGAGCCTTATGAAAAGAAAATATTCCAGTTGCATGTAGAAGTATCACCGCTATAACACGCTGCTGCTAAATCACGAATCAAGCATAAAAATGAGTCATCTGAGCTCAAAGTTTGTGCATTTCCTTACACAGTTGTTGCAATCAGCACACACCAGACTTTTTAAACTCTGGTAAATCAAAACTGAAGTTATGCTTCAGAGGTAGTAAATACTTTCAAGGCACCTGAAGAGCCTTAATTCTTCCCTGAAGTCCAGGCACACAGAAAGGGAAAAAGGAAGACATTTTTTAAAAGGGGGATATTTTTAAAAAGCAATGAGGCTTTTAATATCAATTCATTCTCATTTAAGGTCATAAACTCTGAAACAGCAGTCTGACTTGATTTCAGAGAGGATTAATGTTGCCTGGGTGGCTTTGTCCTGCTTTTTTTTTTCCTTCATGCATTTGGATTTGTTGTGAATGTAGTCTTGACTGGGGTTTACAGTGCTTGAGTTAGGGTATGACCACATTGGTCTTTTTATCCTTTGAATAATGATTCACATTCTCAATCTTGGCTTCATTTTGATGTAAGATTTTGTTCTTTTTCCTGTCTAGCAAGGTATCATAGATGCTTCCTTGAAGGGCTGGGCTGATTCTGAAGTTTTCAAAAGAATTCAGCAAATTCCAATTCAGTATTTGAATTTATCCCATTATGAATAATGCTGCAAGCTGGACCCCATAGTCATGCCATCTCCAAGCTTGCATCCTGCATTCGGAATTATATTTTTGTTGATACGTTCAGAAAGAACAGCAGGAATGCTCTCCACACCTGAATCTGCTGTGTGTTGAGCTTAGGGGTGTACTGCTAATGTGCAGACAAAATCTTTCCCCACTGCAGGGAGTTCCTCCTCCTTTCCATCCCCTGGGAATGATGTATGAATCAGGTGAAACTGGGGTGCATAGCAAGAGCTCAGATCTCCCATCTCCCACAGCACAGGGCTGCTCTCGCATCTTGTGGCATGGATAACAAAGCTCCCATTGATCCCCAGGCCCCAGGATCAGCTTCATCCAGGCCTAAATTGCTCATCTGTTTTTAATGCCAAAAGCAATTTGTTTTCTTTATGGATAGTGTAGTTGCAAAGCCATGTTTTTTAAGATTAAATTTCTTTCATCTGGACAATGGCAGCAAGAACAACAACAAAGAAAAAAATTATTTTCAAAATAATGAAAAAATCAAGATACTCTTTTTAAAATAGAGGAAAGTAATTACATCCAGGCATCCAGGCTGACTGCAAATGCCAAGTTTGTGCTTGACGCTGTTTTAACTGGTTTAAATGTTATTTCTAAACAAACAGAATTTAAAATGGAAATTCTGACAGAGCTTTGACTGTATTGCTATTACTATCATGTTAAATCGTTGCTATCATCCTAGTGGTGTCAGTGCATAGCTACAATTGCTTGTAGGATAATGAAAGCTCAAACCCGAAAAACTCAGACTCTCATAAATTTCAGTGTATTCAACGAGAGAAGGATTATACCCTGCCAACATTTTAGCATGAAGTCATACCAGATTTGTTATAATAAACAAGTTAAGAAATGTAGCCTCTCTCCTAAATCATTTGCATGCTGTACAGCTATTCGAGGAACTCTGGCTTATTTTTAGTACCCACACCTTATCTAGGGTGTTCATCACAACAGCAATACTTGCTGCAGTGATTTATTAGGCTGCTGTCCACACTGACCTTAATTTCTTGTTTTGCTGGAATTTTTTATTGGAACTATTCAAAAGGGATTTTTTTTTTTTTTTTTGATTGTCAGCTTTTTCAAAAAAGCTTCAGCATGTTATAAGTGGTTCGATATGGTTTAGATCATTTATTTGGGTTTTAGCACATTTGTAAACCATGGAATTAACTCAGTGAAAGGGTGATTATGGTAATAAAACTGCACCATGAAAAGTTGGAGTTTCCTAACTGAAGAGACTTTTTCTTTCTCATGTGGACTCGCAGATTTTTATTAAGAAAATGAAGTTCACTCTTTTCTTATGTACTGCCACTGTATAGCATGTATCACAAATATTTATGATGGTATCCTGCATATGGTATTCACACAAGCAATTGGTAGGAATGCCCTCTGGTCTGTCTTGAGAGACCATGTAACTGGACCTAGTCAGTGAGAAGCACTCCAAACAAAAGAATGAAAAGCAAATTTTCAGCTCTAAAGCACTCTCAGTGATGCCTGTTGGCAGCTCAGAGTGCACCACTGCCCTGGGCAAGGAAATTGGGATGCACATCTGGCACACAAACCTACCACTCTGACAGAGACCATGATATAACACCATCTTCAGTATCTTCCTCTGTGAAATTGTGAAATAAACTCTTTTTTTGCACATAAATGAAAAACAAATTAAGTTATATACCCAAAATTCTGTACAGGCTATGAATTCTAACATTATCTGTAGGTTTAGACATTTCTTTACCTTTAGCAGCCAAATCACACTGTCTACATAGGTCCTTCCTGGTGCCTTTTAAAATCCATCAGGACTGGATTGTGCCTACTGGCATGTCTATTCTGGGTAAAGCCAAAAGAGAAGAAACACACCAGCCTCAAAGTCAATACGTGCTGTAATCCACCCTGCTCTGAGTGCAAGCATGTGCAGCTACCCAGCCTGCTCTGCACAGTGAAGAGCTAAGGTGCTTCTGGTGTAAACTCATCATTTGAAGTGGAATGCTGACAGGGAATTTATGGGAAGTTGTGCCTGAGGAATATGTGTATGTACACAGTGCAGTACACTGAAGGACACATGCCTCACACAGTGCAAAATCAGCCAACAGGCTTCTTGCAAAGCCACGCTTTTTGTCTTGGAGGAACAACAGTTTGAAAGATACTTGGTGGTGGCTCGAAAGTTCTCTTTGTCATCTAATCACTGATGAAAGTGACCGTGGTGTCCAGGTGTTCCAGCTGGACCATTTGTCTTGGTCTGTGCATTGCTACTTCCTTCCTCAGATAATAACAAAACTGTATTGGCTTTCTGTGATGATCACTAGGAGAAATTTTTCTTCTCCTCTTGTCAGTCAGTTATTTTTTGCCAGGTCTGTCCCAGTGTATTTACCATGCTACATACCTCCTCTGGAGCAAATAAATGGTCTGTGGGAGGGCAAGAGAAAGGAGTCCAGTGCCTGGATCCCACTGCAGAAGAATGACAAGTCAAGACAGAGTACGGATGGACAGCACTCCTCGATGTCCTCATCTGTGGAAAGAGACTGGCATACAGGTTTGGAAAAGAGAAGGAGCAAAAGCTGGAGAAACTAAAACTATCCCCAGCCCTACGTTACATAGTACTCTGCCCTTGGAATCAGCACTCGTGGTCATGCAGCACCAGTCACAGCTCTGTGGGCAGCAGTCCCTGAGGACTCCAAATTTAGCACATCCCTTGGCCAGGAGCACCCATGCTTCCAGGAGGCTTCCCTATACTAGGCTGCAGCTTAGAGAAGCACTGGACTAGCCGAGCTGCCTAAAGTATCGCAACTGTGACAGCAGGCAGAGATTGTCAGCCCTCACCTCTGTTTTTCCACAAAACACCGAGCACGGCCATAGGCTCAAGGTATAAACCCCCTCGGGTCTGGACAAGGTACAAGCTCCAGGATAGGCTGGGCTCCTAGACCCCTTGCACACCATAACCCAGTTTTAGCAAGCTCTCTGTCAGTATGTGGAATGGCTTGTCTAAAATCCCCAAACTTTCTGTCTTGCTGGGATGGACACCTTAAAAAAATGCTTGCTAGCAGCTGAAGTTTTTTTCAGAAGTTACTTCTTCATAGTGTTTTCCCCTAACTGAATGTTTTCTTGCTTCATCAGTTCAGTTTTTCAGCATTCATTCTTCTATTTTTATTAGAGAAAAAGCTGGTGCTCTGCACAAGGCAGAGATACAAAACAAAACAAACCAAAACAAAAGGGAATAGCTCAATTTCAGATTATTTTAGTGAAATAAGACAAAAGTTGGGTTTCCCCTTAGGTCTGAAAAAAGGGGTCTGAGTTCTCATTGGCATGGTGCTATTCATGAATTCTCCAGTTTTTATAGAATTTTCTGGAGTCTAAGTATGGACTGCAGAGAGGTGCCAAACTGAGTGAAAACATGCTGTTCTGAACAACACAGCAATTAGGGCTAGGTGTGCTACAGCTCAGACTTCAGCTGCAGGGTTGCTGTGTTGCAGAGGTTGTCCCTTGTCCCACAGCAACGAAATCCTGAACCAATTTCTTCTTCTCCAAACTTCCCACTTTTTGAGTAACCCAGACTCAGTTTTAATCCTGACTGTGACATTACTGGGCTGAACTAAAAGCTGGAGCTGAAACACTTCTGAACTCAGTCTAAGCACAAACCTGGACCTAGATTTACAGTTAGGGAATGTCTGTGGCCCCCATCATCAGAATACACTGTAATTAATGATAGCTGGGACAGGGGTTCACCCCTAGGTCCTACAGCACTTTATAAGAATGGACATTCCTGTTCCTCCTATTCTTATGAAACTCCTATGAAAATGAGGAAACTGAGGCATAAGATGACTTATTTCAAGGCACTTATAATCTGTAGCTCAACAGTCATTTTGGTAGGTCACACTGAGCCCACATAGGAGTCCTGTGCAGGCAATAAAGCTGCAGCTCTTTATTTGAATTAGTACTGCAATGGCAGCCTGATTTACAGATTCTTCTGCTGTTGGGGTCAAAAATTAAGTCACTTTTCAGCATGGGGACAGACCTGCCAACTGTAATTAAAAGCTTTCCTTTGAAATACGTGTCAGACTTTACACATGGTGAGAAGCACTTCTCACAATACGAGCTTTCAGGCTGTTGCACTGAACAACATCCATGCGGCTAACCACTTCTCTGTTGGGTCGCAACAGCATCTGTTCCCTTGCCAACATTTTACTGGCATTCCACAGAAATCAGTGTGGTGTGCAGCTCTGCCAGGTAGGGCCAGGAGCAGTTAAGAGGTTAATAGACTCAATCCAACTTCAAACGACATGCAAACCTCAGAGGTGAGCTCGACAGACAGCTGTCAAATGAGGAAAACAGATAGGCTTTGTGATGATTTGACTAAATACAGGAGAGGTTGTCTCATGCACACGGTGCTCTTCCCACCCTTTCTCCAAGACATATGCTGGCTGGAAAAGAGTCATTGATCACAGCTTGTGTGAGAGTCTTAAAACCCTTAATGCAGGGAAGCAATCAAAGGCAACTATGTCCCTAAGTCATCTAGGCCCTGTTGAAAGCACTTGCATCATCTTCTTGGTATGGAAAGATCTACCTTCAAAATTTCAAATCCTGCTGGGAAAGTATAATACCATCCTGGCTGCCCTCCAGCAGCTTGCTCTGCCTTCAGCAGGGGCTTTTCCTGCAGCAAACGCCTCACCTGCCACTTTCCAGGTGGATTAAGCTGTGTGCAGAGAGTCTCACAGAAGGTTTTTTTGTGAGATTTCCAGAGCGCCTCATCTCCAGCCAATTCAGAAATACTGCTAGCACAGCCACCTTGTGGCATTGGAGTATGTGCACTTTCAGCCCCAGGAGAGAACAGGAAGCACAGAGTCAAGCCAGAATGTAAAATAAATACATAAAAGTTAAGCAAATATTTTTGAACCTTTCAAACAGGTTTGGGTTTTGTTTGATTCAAAGTAATAATAATACTTTGCACTTACTGTGTACTTTATCATTTGAAATCACTATACAGACTTTAACTATTTAGGGTTTGGGCGATGGTCTGGACCAGATCGTTTGATCTGAATTGGTTCTCTCAAGCCTGGAAAGTATATTTGAGAAGTCAGAAAAGAGAAGCAGGAATATACTTTGTGTCTTTTGGGTTCTTCTTTCAATTTTTGCCACTGAGCCTATTTGTAGGAAATTATTCCACTTCTTTTTACCTTAGTTTACCCGACAGACAATGTGTTTCCCAGCCTCATTTGCAGGGGTGAGATTTAATTTCAATGTTGCATCTAAGGTCCTCTGACAGTTACTATGCAGATGCAGATGTTTCTCATTCTTCCTCACTTGCCTGGTGAAAATTAAAGCCTAAATTGTGAATGAAATATATACTGGCAGCTAAACAGTTCAAACCATCCACAGTTACCTATATTGTTCTAGTAGTAATCTCATCCACTGCCCGAGGCACAAGGGTTTTGAAAAGGTTACAGTAAAATATGTAAATAGATGAACCATATGCATGAAGAAAATTCTCTCAGGTCCCAGTGTATGTCTGTTGTGGCTTGAGTTCTCCTTCCAAGTCTTGTTTTTCCAAGAGTCAGCTTTAAAGCTCGCATAGCTACTGGGCCAGTTTATGACCTAAAGACATATTTACAAGTTCAAGGAGCTTCAGGAGCTAATTATATTCTGGACACACTACAATATTTGGATGCCAAAATGTCCGTATTCTTTGAAATGAATGTTTAGTAACTTTCTCAAGAAGACTTCATTTCACAAACTCTGGTTACAACAAATGAACACATGTTCCTCTTTTTGTTTCCTCTTTTTTTGCTGAATTTCAGAAAAAAAAAAAAAAAAAGAATAATCATACCGCAATGGAAAACACTTCATTTTCTCGTTAAAAAGTACATTTCAGCAGCTTTTCATCACACTGGCCCTGCCACACTCAGCTTTCTGTGAAAGAAATTGCTATGAAGGAGACAACCTTCTAGAAGCTAGAGCAGCATGGAGAAGAGACACAAATGGTCTGGAAAAGCAAGTGGAGCCTTTCTCCAGAGATTCTAGCAGTTGCAAGAGGAGGCTCAGTTTAAGGCTTGCAGCAGTCACTAACCAAGGCTTCTTGTTCCCCTAGCAGGTTGTTTATTCCCTCACCTTGACACTTCTCATGGAGCCAGAAATTGGACAGCCTGAGTGGAGATGGACGGGGTTGCTCTCCCTGGACCTGGTCCTTGCCCTGTACATTACACAGGGCAAAGCCAGCCACTGCTGCCTTGATTGCCAGTATTGTTCCAGCAGTCAGACAGCTGGGGAGCATGCTGGTCTCTGTGGATATGGAGGTTGCTGGATGCTTTGTTGGACATGCTCAGGCCACAGCAGAATCAGCCCAAAGCCATCAGAGAAAGGAATTGAGGGCCAGAGGAAATTCCTCACTGACTTTAGGATGCCTTTGGCCATGTTCGAAGTGTGAGACAGCAAGACAGGACAGCAGAAAAAGTGAGAGCTCTGGGAAGACACCATAGAGCTGGTCATGCTCCCAGGATAGAAGGCTAAAGCTGGTGCTGAAAAGAAGCCCAGCCCTGGCATGGCAGAGTGCGTCATGTCTCTGCATGGTGCAACTCCAGCTGCAGGCAGCAGCTGGTGAAAAGGCAGGAAGCTGCTGGTAGGAGAAAGCCGGAGGCTGAGCTGCTTTGCGTTCCTAGTGCAGCATGCCTCCGTAATGTGAGGCTGCAAGCAGTGGGTGATACGCCACCCTTACGTGCACATGTCAGAGCCACATCTTAGTGCAAACTATTTGCTGTATCTAGAATCAAGTTTTTCAAGTTTTCCTTCTCACAACTGATCATTTACCATTCCTATGATTTTTCTTGCTGCTTATTCTCCATAGACATTGCCACCACTTTGATCTCTACATAAATACATGCAGCTCTTGAGCACACTGTTTACACAGATTAAAAGGTATCCTAAACCTTACATGTACACACTGATAACCCCAAATCTGATTTGTGATTGAGTACCTGAAAATGGCTTTTACTCTCTGGAATTTTAAGGTTTACAACAACAAGCCAGATGTCTTAGATGGCACGGGCTTTCCCCTTTGAAAATAGCAAACACCAGCTTCCACAGTAAGGTCGGATCTCCAGCAGTGGTGCCTCCAAATACCAGAATGGCATCTGAGCCTGTGAATTTCACTGTGATCCACAGAGCCAGTTTTATCTTCTATGAAAAGGATCAGTTTATGCATCATCCTGACAGGGCAAGTATCTTGAGAGAGGTATGTTGTGATCTTAAACTCGTCTCTGAACCAGAGAAACCAGCCCTTAAAATATAATGTGATAGGGAACGTGGAGTAACTTAAAAGCCATTGTCACAGTTGAATTTGTACAATTTCTGTATATGTTCAAAACCTGATGAACTATATCGCTTACAGTTCTTTTCAGTAATATGGCCTCATCTTTGCAAAAGGAAGGCATGAGAAATGTTTGTGCTAAATCCAAATTATGAAACTAGAGAACAGTGCATATAGTTAACAAGTACCTTAAGGCCAGTAACTTTCACAACTTCTTGAATTCCTTGATTCATTGTGTATTCATAAATGCCATCACTGACTCTCAACACTTTAATTATAATGTAAAATTTCCATTCTGAGCAGTGTTCTTGCCAGTAGACCTGGCAAGTCTATATCAATATAGACTACAGTGAAATGATGGAACAGCTTGTGTGTCTACACCAAGATCAATACCAAAACCATTCCAACTCATTAAACAACCTCACAAACATTCACAGATCCATTAATTATAAACTACAGTTATTAGAGGCTATTTTCTTGTCTACACTTACCATAGGTCTTCCCTGAATTAAATCTTGCAGATTTAGGCAGATCATTCATAAAGAAAAGTGCTGTAAGATCAAGTCAGAAAGGATTTTCTGTAGTACCCATACTGGGATTTGGGCTTTTAGACAACAACTACCTGGCAGTGCCCATACTGATTCAGGGTTACAGGAGTCTTTGACATCTTTTAGGTGAAGAGGGAACTGTTACCTTATTGATGAAGTTAATATGATACAACCACATCTGTACTGAACATGGCACTGCTTAGCTCAGCTCATCTAAGGCAGTAACAGTTTCAGTAGACTGTGGCTGTTTTTAAAAAGCCACAGAAGCTGTAAAGAGGCCTCCTTCTACACATTTGTTTCTGCAAGCCTCCAGACAGATAGAGAAATCATGGCAATGCAGGCACAGGAAAGATGTTATCCGCTACACAATTGTTTTTAGGAATAAGATGTCACATAGCACTGGTTTAAATGATGCAGAGCACATACATTGATGGAGTGTGGTGTGTGAAATGAGTTCACATGGAATGGCATAAAATCCTGAAGCAGACATATACTGTGTAAAGACAGGCTGTTTATGGCTGAAATCAGCACATGAAGTTACCATACAGTAAGACACAAATGCCTGGAAATTTACCTCACCAAGAAGAGATACTGTGATAACATTTAACAGATTATTTTTTTTCCACCTGGCCCTTGGCGCTTTAGTCCTTTTCAAGTGTCTGGCCACCTCCATGTGCTTCGGAAACCTCTCTGCCAATCCCAGCAAGGCTTGAGAAGATCACAGGAGTTTTCACATACTTGGCTGCCTCAACTTATTAAACAGTCTCCTTATAGGATGTTTTTATTTTTCAGCCTATATCCCAAAAATCTGATGTTCTTGGACAAGGAAATGTGATTGTGGGTGGGCTCAGGACTTTCTACCCTCCCTGCTTTCCTACCTGGTCTAAGGAAAGTTCTTTAGACTGGAAAGAGGCTTCTCCCAAACTTCTCTGGGAGGTGATTTCACAGCCCTAATTCACACTGATTGGCTCTTAACCATATATATGGCCAGTCCTTCAGCCGATAAAAAAGGGTAGAGTGCCAGAGGTTTGTCCCTTCGTACTGTGTAGGATAACTCACGTTGCCAAGGACTGCAAAATCCAAATATACATTTTGCAGCTGTAATGTATACATCACCCACTAAACTCTTCAAGTGAGACCTGTTAACCTTTAAAAGCACACTTTTTAGTGAAAACACCTACGTGGATCTAACTATGACTCTGAAAAAAAGAATTCCCTCTGTCCCACAAAAACTCACACCTTCCTCACTTTGTTTTATTTTTAAGGGGAGCCAA
Organism: Dasyornis broadbenti; assembly: GCA_013397935.1. Classification (NCBI taxonomy): domain Eukaryota; kingdom Metazoa; phylum Chordata; class Aves; order Passeriformes; family Dasyornithidae; genus Dasyornis; species Dasyornis broadbenti. Next base: position 350,893 of record VZRN01003946.1, read on the forward strand.
GACAAAGAAAGAGGCTTTGTAATGTGTTAGAGGTCAGAAAAGCCAGACAGTCATTCCTGGTAATGCCTTGCCTGAGAGGATATGTAGAAAATCCGTGTAGCCCTGCTGGTCTTGAAGGCTGGTTTAGAAAGTCAGGATAGGGTACATTTGCCCTGAACTAATCTTCTTGACCCTGTAATATCAACCTAATGGGGAAAAGACTCTTCTAGAACATGACTTAAATCTCTCCAGCACAGATTATGAAGTTAGCCAAATGAATTATGCCTTCATAGAGCCTATATCTCTCCAGGAAGAGGTTAGAAAGATATAGGAAACTACTCTGTAGGCACCTGCACTGGAGGTGTTAAGGCAAGTGAATTTCACCAGAAGAGACTTTCCTAAAGATACACAAGGCGTATCTTTAAAATAATTAGATTGCACAAGTTCTGTACAAGAGACATAGGGCTCCTGAAGCAGGTTCCGTGTAGGGTGACTAACACTAAGGACTGGAGCATCTCTCTTGTGAGGAAAGGCTGAGGGAGCAGGGCCTGCTCAGCCTTGAGAAAAGACAACTGAGAGGGGACCTCATCAATGTCTGTAAGTATCCAAAGGGGCAATGTCAAGAATGGGTCCAGGCTCTTGTCAACGGGACAAGCAATAGGACAAGAGGAAATGGACAGAAACTGAGGCACAGGAAGTTCCATCCAAGTCTGAAGAGCCTGTCATCCTAGCAGACATAGGTAGATTTTTTCTTAGTAATAGCTATTAATTGAGCCAGACTGAAAGAGTCTAGTGGGCCTTTACAGAAAGCCTCCAAGGCTGGTGAACACCCCTATGTGACTTGATCTTGTTTTGCCACTGTCCACCAGACAGAAGAATTGTTATTGAGCAAGAGATCTTGAAGGTACTGTGCATATCAGAGAGACAGTGCTGCCAATTCTTCTCACTCATCTATATCGATCCTATTTGATAGCAGTGGGATATATTTATCCAGAGCATGCCTGACTGTCAGCAAAAAGGACGACTCTTCTTTCCACCATTGTCTTCCTGCAAATATTAAGGACCTGGTCTCTAACTCTTTCTGTTGTGAAGAACTTGCCCCTTTAATGTGGGTCCAAAGTCACTGCAACTGAACATACGCCTCCCAGATGGACCTAATTAAGACTATGTGGCAGCATTTGGGGGTGAATAAGCAGAGAAAGAGGAAACTTGCTCAGTGGGAGGTCTGTGGAAAGAGCTGCAGAGAGCTGAGAATTGGGAAACCACTAGAGTGACCATCTGATGTCTCTCACTGAGAGCCACAAGGAGTGGAGGGCTTGTGGACTGAGTCCTTCCTGTTATGGAGTCAAGCTTGAGGGCCAAAGGAGATGGGGAACAACAGAAGCAGAGCAAAAAGTAAATCTCATGGTGTGTCTGGAGAGAAGCAACTCTGAGATGTTGCAACTTAGACATTCCTGCAGGGAAGAGACAAGGGAGCAGCTAAAGGGGCTGTCCATGAGAGCAGATTATGAGCTATGGAAATTGCAGAAGTACACAGTATTTGCCGTATTTATAATACCTCTGTTTGTAATGGAGCTGATTCATTTTCAACCATTTGTATGGCTGATTAATGTTCCTTGTTTTATCTCCTCAGAGAGCCATGTCTTCATTAAGATTAATATAAAATTCTCAAAGGACTAAGTAAGTAGATTTTCCTTACCTGCTGAAGGACAGCCGCTCCATCTCTCTCCTCAAATAGGGCAGGTGACAAGCCCTCATTCCTTGGTGCACTCATACCACTTTTCAACAAGCAGGAGTTGCAATCAATGACAAGCACTGCCAAGTGTGAAGGACAGTTAGGCTGACAATAAACAGAACATCATTTGAAATTACCAATGTGAACATGAAGGACAGGAAGAGCTGTAGAATCACGGTTGTAAATTCTTTAGACCAGTGATTGCTCATGGCCATGGATAGAGCACCTGGAAGAATGGGACTACTGAACAAGTGTGGACTTTTCCAAGCAATTAGTTGGCCATCATCTCTGCTTCTCCACACACATTTAGTTCTGACTTACAGAGCTGATGAAATCAGTGGGAAAAGTGACGTCATGGGTGTGAAACAAGGACTGGGTTTCATATAAACAGTTTTGTACACCAGGATTTTTACGTGGTCTTGAAAAAGCCCAGGAGTTGTATGTTACTGATGCAGTTTCGTAGCCATTGCTGTTTTATTGGAAAGGTTTTGTAAGAAGTCCTGTAGCCTGCCACAGCAAGATGCACTGACTCCCCTAGCGACAATGACCAATTCATCTCTTTACATTCAACCTGGATTAAGGAACAAAAACTGAAGACCTCAGGGTGACCAAAGAGAAAGTGATTTGCAGAAGGTCACAGAAGAGGGAGCAACACAGCGGTGTTGACAACCTTGAAAGCGTGCACAAAGAAATTTGAAGACTTGAAATGAAGCAGTTCTTCTTGGCTGAGAAACAAGTCCTCCAGGCTGTTCAAGCTGTTTAGTGGGTCACTGAGCAGAAAGATGGGATGTGGGCAGGGCTTTAAGTGCCTCTACCAGGCCATTTCACGGTAAAGTATTGAGAGAGAAAGACAAGTGCAAACACAGCTATCACAAAAAACCACAGCATTTCAGACAAAACAAACATTAAATTGGGTTTGGGGGGAAAGCTGGCAAACGTACCTAATTCTTCCAAACAGGGGAAAGGCTTTATTCTAACTTTTTAATTAAGTGTTTGGCTTCCCATCGGATCATCCCATTTACCAAATACCTACAGGCATTTTGCAAGACAGAACTGCAGATTACATGGGTTTCTCGGTATAAGAGCTTTAACACCACATCCTTCCCATTTCTCTCCCTCTCCCAGAGCTCTCCTCCCCAGTTCTGAGTGCTTTCCAGAGTCTAACTCCAGTCCCCAGATCCAAGGATGGGATTTTTTTTCTCAGGGAAGACTCCCTTAGGCTGCAACAGTTCCAGAAACATGTCTATAAGACAAGAAACCCAGAAAAAAATATGAAGTTCATTTTTAAACTAAAATTGTGATTTATGAGGAACAGCTGAATGGACTATGAGAGGTTTCATTTAAATAGATTTGAAGGCCACAATGATTTAGAAGCTCTGTATATGCCTACTCATTTGTGAGACTTAGACTTTGCATGTGTGTCAGGGTCTGTTCTCTACTGTCCCTGTATTTGGGCTTATATGTGATAACCTTGCACTTTCAGCACTTCACATACGCTAATGGCGATTTTTGTTAAAAAACCCCTTGTGAATTGAGGGGTGGAGAAATTCAGTGAACTATTAAGCATGCCCAGGAAAGCTTGAGACCAGGAAGGCTGCGATCAAGCCTCAGGGTTACCATGTCTCAATGTCAGTGTCTCAGTTGCTCCCTTTCCTCCTCATTCCACCACTGCAGTGGCTGCTTTTCTTCAACAAGAGCCTCATCATATATTTCTATGTTATTGCCACAAGTGTCAGCTCAGCTCAAGGAGTCCCTCAGCTGCATCACAGGATGGTGAGGAGCACGAGTCGTTCTAGACTCGACAGCTCTCTGAAGCCTAAGCCTAACCCACAGGGCAGCTTGTCGCTGGGGCCAAGGTGCCCATCCCTATGGGGGGTCCAGATCAGAAAGGTGTGGGAGCAGAAATGTTGGGCCCTTGCCGTGATAATTTTGGCATGGCTTTTCCAGCGCCAGTGTTCCTGGAGCTCGAGTCTCTTTAGATCTCTCAACCCTAACCCTAGCCCTAGTTCTTAACCCAAACCCAACACTACAGGTTTCCAGCTCGGAAAGATGTAGGAGCAGCAATGCTGGGGCCCTGCTGTTTTGGCCTTGGCAGGCCCTTTCCAGTGCCAGTGTTCCTGGAGCTCAAGGCTCTTTGACTCTCTCAAACCTAACCCTGCCAAGGGCAGCTTGGCACTGAGCTAGAGGGGCTCATCACCATAGATGGCACAGATTAAAAAGGATGTGGTTGGCAATGGTGGCATCTGTTAAGCCCTAGAACCTTAGATTCAGGGGTTTAGCTCAAGGTTCTATTGCTCTCTCCCAGCGCAAAGGAGAAATTCCCACCAGATAGACTCAAGAGGTGAAAATCACACTCAAGTTTACTGGCAAAAATATCAAAATCAAATGATCAAAAAAACAACCATCTTTGGCACAGGATGAAGTACAACATAGAATTTGACATTAAACCACTTATCACAGCAGTACTTAGTGTTAATTTAGCATTTACTTAGCATCAACTCAGCCCAACCTAGAAAAACTTTGAAACTTACGAGATGCTATGTTACCCAAAAGTTCCAGGAAAAGAGAATCAGGAAAAGAACAAGAAGCAGAGAGAAAGACAGAGAAGGAGAGAAGAGATCTAGAAAAACACATATAGAGCTCCCACCTCCTAGGATTGCAGTGGGGCCAGGACAGGAACTCCATGCAGGGTTCTAGGTTGTGACCATATGCTGGCCTCATGCTCCGCCCTTTAAGTCCCACAGCCTTGGTGTGCTTGCCCCTTAGGTGGAACTGCTGGTGGCTTGGCCAGCCAGGGCCCAGGGGAGCACTGCCACTGCCAGAGTCCAGCAATGACAGCTCAGCCTGGCGTTGGGGCAGCTCTAGGGGCTTCACCTTTAGCAAGGCCCAGCTGGCCCCTCCCAGCAGACACAGGCACTGCCATTCCAAGAAGTCTCTAGACATGTAACATCCAGTCTCTGACAGCAGCCTGTCTTGATGCCTTTGCAATGCCTTTTCCAGTGCCAGAGTCCATGGAGCTGTAGGCTCGACACCTCCCTGAAGCCTAAGCCGAACCCACAGGGCAGCTTGTCGCTGGGGACTATGGGGGGTCCAGATCACAAAGGTGTAGGAGCAGCAATGATGAAGCCTTGCTGCAATCGTCTTGGTATGCCTTTTCCAGCACCAGTGTTCCTGAAGCAGGTTGGGGGCCTGCCTGAGCTACTGGCAAGCTCAGCAGTCAGCTGCGGGGCTGGTCACCCTGGCCGCCCTGTGCTTTGATGTTACTGCTTTCATTGCAGTTTAGACAAAGAACCCAGCTGAACACCTGGCACAGAATTCAGGATTAACACACAGAGAGGGGCTGATGTTCTTCAGAGGAATAGGTGGAAACAGTATCTTGAAAACTCACACAAGAATCAATGAGTCCACTCCAGCATAACTGTCAGGCTCTGTCTACTTAATCTGCCATGGACAACCTCAGCCAGTCAAACACATTCTCCCCAAAAGGCAGTTGTACACAGTTGACCTGCTCCCATTTCAGCAATTCCACATGGAGCCTTCCCTCCTATGCCAAGTCTGCCAGGGACAACTATTTAAACTTTTAATTATGTGCTCAGCCCCTACCTCTGGCTAGACCATGCAGAAAGGGGCTAACTCGGAATCATTTTCATTGCTGTGAGGTTTCTATTTGGGCTGGTGCACTAGATGTGAGGGTTTTAAGGATATTTTCTCTGCCTAAGTCTCCCATTACCATGGTTGAAACAGTTAGTTAGCTTTGACATATTTTCCTTGGCAAAATATCATTAAAATTGTTAAGAAACCTGTCTTCAGTTTTGAAGATCAGGGAAATGCGAGGTCAAATTATGAATGTGTTGGACTACCTAAAGGTATCAGGTGGGATTTTCGAGAACATTAGTAGATGTCAAACTGGGCTATTAGAAATCAACTGTAACTTGAAGTTCCCAAATCTCCTTTAAAATCTGACTTAAACTATGCTTGAGTATCCTCTGTGCCACTTAAACATGTGGAAGAGCAAGAAGCTGAATTCTGTTTTCTTATATCCAACAGAAGGCACTAAAAACCAAATGGGATTTCTACCATATAATTACAGAGAAAATTTCTCTGTAAGTTGCACTTGGCAGACTGGCTTCTGTGAGTATAATAATATACATGTGGCTATTTTTGCTCTCCTCCTCATTTTCAAATGTAATTGTGTGTTGTTTATAGTGTTTCATAATATAGAAGCCCAACAGAGAAGAGAAAGTCTGATTGTTTTTCTTGCACTTAATAGATAAATTATATGCTCTGGTGGAACATTGGTGGAGCTTAACATCCATTTTTTGGAGCAAATACTTGTAATACATGACACAAAACAGTAAGATAGTATTATATAACATATAGTACGTTTCTAATCTTTCTATATCCAGATAGCAAATGTTAATATCCCTTATTTATAATGATTTTCGTTCTCTTGGGATATCAACATGAAGGAAGGTTAATGTCTCAGCAGAAAGTAGGATTCAACATTACATAGAAGTGTTGTTTGCACCATCTCATGTAGTGGCTAATGAAGATTAACAGAGCTTAAATGGCCCTTTCACTCAGATAAATTGTAGAATAGGATCAGAACGCATTTCTTCCCACTCTACCATCCATGCATCTTCTTCTGAAAAAGATAAAACTAGACATCTTCAGGGCATTGCTTGTGTTTTATTAGCGTTGAAGTCTGTGGAGGCCTGTGCCCCAGGTCAGAGAGGCAGATCCCTCGTCCCTTTGCCATTCTCTTGGATCTTCCCTGTTGGCTCTTGTATCCTAACCCCGCCTATGTATTGCCCCTATGCCTCTAGACCATTGGCCTCCTTATGCTCTCTCTGCCCCCACCAACCCCATATAAAATCCTAGATCTCTTCCTTGTTCCCTCTCTCCTCCTCATCCCCTCACAAGCATGGCTGGAATAAACTTCTCCCGTGGACCCTTCTCGCCTCGCTGCTGTCGACCATGTTATCAGTTATCCGGTGTGTGCTTGTAGTGTGTTATATGTGGCAACTTTGCCGAGCGGCTTCCGCTGCTAAGACGGTCCTGGAAGGTTGCAGCACTCACTCTACCGGCTACAACAAAAGCCAGCTCCATATCCTAAGTGTTTCAAGTACGGGAGCATTTGAACGTAGAGCTGGTCTCATGTCAAAGAAATATACCACCTTGAAAAGCTATGCTTATATACTAATCTCTTTGCCACTTCATGCAGATTTGAGCTAAACCCAAGACTTCATAACTGCGTAGCCATGGAAATCACTGTTGCTAATGAGTTCTACATCTAACCTGTAGGTAGGAAGTGGCTCAACTCCTAAAGTCTACCAAAAAGTCACAGTAAATCCCTGTGATGTGAAAACGTGATGCGTTCAGAGGCATACATGCCCACTGCAGAAATCCTGCTTCACATATGGTCAAATTAAAGCTGGGAGGAAGTCTTATTGCTAAGGTGGGTTGCAGATGTGTTTTTTCAAGTGTGTTTATGCAGAGTTTTTTAGATCCCAAAACTAGAGGCCTTGCTCAGACTGGCTGACATGAAAATGTTGCCTTATGCAGTCTGCAAAATTGGGCTGGGAGAGCGTGTTTGTACATTCTCTGAGCATGCTAAGGAAAAGGTTGCCAAGACTTCTTATTTGTGTGTCACTCCCCAATACATAGCCAAGATGCAGGTAAAATTCCCATGACTTTCAAAGAGGCTGCAGAATTTGGCCCACTGGCTATCAAAACAGCTCTGCAGAGTGGAGTGCAGCTAAATTATTCCAACAGCAGACAAATGGGTCTGTCTAACCTAAGCCATAACATTTGAATTATTAATGTTCTGTAATAAAGGGGATAAAGTGTCTGTAGAACAGAGTGTTTTAGAGCTCTGTTAAAGATCATGCCTATTTTAATTTAGAAGTTCAGCTTGAGGAGAGACAATGCTGGCATTGTGTTACAGAGATTTAAAACAAGTCTGTCTTGAGGATTTTCCTCTGTCCTTATCTGTAATAATAGAATTTTAAAAAGAGTCAGAGCACTGGAAAATATCTTTCTCAGAAACTATAGCAGACAGGTCACAACATTTTTAAACAATGATAGTAACATTTATTCTATCAAAGTCATTTTATGTTTTATTTGGAACTCTGGCGCCTTTATTTTTTTAAGCTCTCATAACATGACACTAATTACAGACATCAAGATGCTCTATGGAAGATACCAGGCAAAATCCACATGCTGTTTCTTTTCCTTTCTCTGCACTCCCACTCCAGCCCTTTTGTGTGCATTACATCATTGTATAGTTTATTTTAAAAGTGCCTCAAAAATGCAATGATAGTAATCGCAGACAGAAGGAAATTTATGGAGAGCACCTCTGGCCTGCAAATTCCTTTACAAAGCACTCCTGCTGCTCATCGGAAGACCTTCTTGCTAGCAGAGACTTGAAAGTACAGGGGCTAGAAAATACAGTTTGGGTGATGTGTTAAAAAATTTTTGGGCTAAAGTAATTTTCAGGACTGTAAGTACACACTTCCTCTTTTCTTTCTCTTCCACCAAATGGAAGTGACTGGATCAGTCAGAGGAATGGGTAGAAGGGTTTGTGGTTTTCCCCCTGGGAGACTGAACTGCTGCAATGCACGGAGCACTGCTTGGCTCTGGCACCCCAGCGAGCACCCACAGGTGAAGGTTTGCAGTGAAACCTCCTGAGAGAGACCCACATCTCAGGGGTGACAGTCAACCCAGAGAAGCACAAAGCAACGTGCAGGCCACATCCCCTTTGTGTCACAGCTGGCTGCAAGAAGTCATTGCCGTGTCGTGGGGAGCTGGTGATCTCCACAAAACACCCACAGGTAAAATAACCAAGGGCCTCAGACACCAATGGTGGCATTGAAACTGAAGTATCTTTTAGAGACATTGATCAGTTGCCTGGTGCAGGTGGTAAAATAACCATCCATCCCTCAAAATTTTTAAATTTCCCCTTGACTTGACCACATGAGCATCTGTAGGTTATGTGTGACATTTCGGCTGGGGTAGCATCAACCAGGAGAGCATGTGAGCCATGACCCGACCTTCTGCATGCCCCCACTGCATCACAGGGCTTCCCCACAACTCACGCCATGTTCCCCTGGGCCTAGCTGGCACCACTGAAGTGTCCAGCTTTGGTCAGGATAACATGGGCTCAGCACCGCTGTGTGACACCAGTCACTGAGCACATCCCTAGAGCTTTGTGGTGACACACATGCATAGCCCTGCCATGCTGCAAGGCTGAGGCACAGCCTCGCCCCTCACGTTTTCCCACAGGCAGAGCTCACAGGATGAAATCCCAGCCCTGTTGAAAGTGTGATCAGGATTTCAGCCAAAATATTGCAACAAACACATTTGTCCTGCAGAGTAAGCAAATAAAGTGGCAATGCTACACCAACAGAGAACAGGAAGCTTTTGATGACACTGGCTCCAATTTTTTAACCTATTAAGATTTCCATTACCCTCAGGCCCATTATTCAGCAAAAAGTAAACACCAATAAATCTGAAATAACAAGTGAAACACATGCACTTAAGCAAAATCATAATCCTAGGAAATGTTCTTTCTTTTAGTACATTAGAAACAGTCAATACAGCAATATCAGAATGATTGTGAAGATCCTAAACACATTTTGTCCTCCAAAACAAGAGTCTCATGAGCCTGCAGAGGTGCAAGTCTTAGGTCTTGGGAGGATATTAGGATCTTGGATGCCCCTTCCCTAGAAGAGTTCAAGGCCAGGTTGTACAGGGAGACTGGTCTTGTGGAAGGTGCCCCTGCCCATGGTGAGGGTTTGGAACTGGATGACCTTTAAGGTCTGTTCCAACCCAAACCATTCTATGATTCTGTGATCCAAAGATCTCAGAGAGAAAGAAGGGAGGATCCATGGTTGGAATTCTGTCACTGATACCCTTCATGCTCATGTCTGAGAAGTCTTTTTCCAGCAGTAATGGCAGGGACTAAAAGAAATGTGCTGATTTTCCCTCCCCACTCTAATGCTGTTAGGAGTGGTAGAATCTGCACACACCTTTGTGTCTCCACTGTGCTGTCAAGTGCTTACACTCTACTTCACGAGTATGAAAATCCTGTCTCTTTAAGCACTACAAAAGTAATTTTTCCAGTAGAAGAAAGATTATCTTTTTTGCCACTGTCTGTTAAAATACCTTGTGGACCTCTGAGGAGATCCAAATTCTTCCTTCTACATTAAGCTGTGGAAGGTTTATTCTACATTTCCATAAGTAGCCATTTTAACTTTTCCATTTTCCTTTTTTAAACAGGAAACCTCCCCACTGCTCCTCCACTTTCTCTAAGCTCTTTGTTTATATTCTACTTCCATTACCAGAATTATTCTTACATTTTTCCATCCCCTATTCAGAACAAACATTTACACTGACTCTGAATGACTTGTATTATATGTAAAGGGAAACAACAAAGCAAGAGGGAACAAAAGTAACATCTCTGTGAGAGGATGAAATGTGGCTGCTGCCTCCTTGCTGATAGTAGCCTTGAAAGGAAGCTGCTGGCATCTTTGGCCACAGGACCATGCCTAAAATGCAGAGATACATCCAATGCAAAGCAGAGGCATATGAGTCACAGACATACAGGCCGTGGTTCACTAAAGTAAATGATCTCTTCACACATGAGTTTTATCCAGTGATACAATGGTTAATACAAAATATATATGCCCATTTGAGCAAAGGAAGAAGGATCCAGCCAGTACAAGGGATGTGGTTCTGATTTCTCCTTCAGGCTAGCAGCCCTGTCAGCCCCATATTGCCTGGAAATGGATCAGTGAGCAGGTGGGAGCAGGTGGGCCAGGAGCAGCATCTTGTTACTATGGGAAGGAGCAGCAGGGAAGTGACACTGCACTGCAGAGCAGGAGAAGTGGCGCATCTGGACAAATGTCACCAGGAATGTGTCCATAGCTACGGGGGCAAATGGTACTGTCTTGGTTTGGAAGACAGATGTTTGCTAAGGAAGGTGGAAACCTGCCTTAGAATAGAGGATATGACCCCCCTCCCTCCAAATTGTTATAACTTCAAAATCAAAGGCTCTCAGGCAAAGATATGGGAAAAGGAATAACAGTTCTTTACTAGTATCTACATCGTGGAAAACAAGCAACAATAACAGTAGCAATAACAAATGAACAAACCAGAAAGCCGGTGGCAGCTTTCTCTGAGCTGCCAGACACCGCCCCCCCTTTTGGTGCAGTTCCGGTCACGGCCGGCAGGGGGCGCTGTTGGGCTCCCAGGCAGGCAGGGCAGGGGCCATGACTCTCGCGCCTGCAGGGAGCGCTGTGGCGCGAGCTCAGCTCTTCGGTGATGGCAGACGGAGTGGAGGGCAAGGCTGGCCAGGCGGCGGCAGGAGCTGCAGCAGCAAACCTCGGGGCAGCAAACTGGACAGCAGAGCTGGTTCACTTGGGCCGGCAAGCAAAAGGGTGGCAGAAACTCCTCAGTGCTGGCAGGAGCCGCAGTGCGTCTCAGCAGGCGGGGTGGGGGTGAGGGTCAGAGACAGCCGAGCTCCCCACGTGGCAGCCGCCATACGCAGCTGGGGAAGAAGCGCACTCCAGGAGCGGGGGAGGAAACGGAGTCGGGGTCCCGCACTTCTTTCCTCCAACAAAGACGCACCCAGCAAGGAAGGGAAAAAACAGGGCAGCGTTGGGCTCCCGTGGCAGCAGTGAAAGAAAACAGCCCAGCCATCTCCTCCAAGGTCCTGGGAACGAGTGTGTTTGCCAACAGCCAGGTACTTTTTTCTTCCCCCTCCATACCCGGCTATATTTTAGTCTCTTAAGTGCGTCTTTTGTCTCTTGAGTACCCAGTCGTTATCTTTTAAGTACACAGTCGCTAAGGTTCGTTAAGGTATCCCTAGCCACAGGATGGAAAAATTCCCAACCTCCAACAGGTACAATGGTACAGGGGTCTAGATGTGCTCTCTAGGAGACTCTGCTGCTGAAGTTCAGCAGTTTGTGGTTGCCTTGATTTGCATTCAAGGTATGAGGAGTCCTCATTTTCCCAAGATGTATCAGTGCCCAAGCCTTTGTTTCTGTGCTTACAGTACACACTGCCTACCAGCTGTGCCAGTGTAGCACAGACACCTGTCTGTCCAAGCACCTCACAGAAAACTTCTCTTGTTCCACAAGAGGACAAAAAAGGCTGTCTTCAAACAGCTTCTCTTCAGAGCATTTGCAGATGGTAGGAGTTGTGCATGGGAAATACGTCTTCCAAGTGTCCAAATTCCCCAGAGCATGTTATGATACATGGAAACAGCAGAACTCGACAGAAAGGAAAAGCTGAAATTCTTTTCTCTCCTTGAAGGGAGGTCTTCCTTAAAACAAACATCTTACTGTATATTTACCAGGTAACATGTCCCTAATGCACTAAGCATGAGACCAGACAACACCTCCCTTTCCCTTCTTCTGCTGCCCTTTTGTGATTTGTTCTCAAAATATTCTCCCATCATCTCATTAGCTGGGATATGATAATCTATAAAAAGAAGGGAAATTTCCACTTCTGTTCATACATTCCTCATCTTTTTACAAAATCCAAGTACTCAGTTTGCAAAATCAGTATACATGTAGGGCCTTTACCACAGATGGCCTCTAGAAACTTTATTACTATCCCTGAGAAGCAAGAAAAGAATCTGCTTGGAGGTCCCAAGATGGATTTGCAGGCCTGGTGTTTGAGAAAAATGAAATGTTTTTACTTGAAGTCTGAATATATTTGTTCTGTAAATCATTGCCTGACAATAAACCCCCATTCTTTTCAGAGCTACTTTTTATTGTAAGCAGTTCACAACCTAATTTCCAGAGAGATCTTTGAGTAAAAGATCATGTGATAAAGTTTCTTCACATACTTTATGCTTTTATGTGTTATTTTCAGCTTTATCCCAAAACAGTGTTAAAATTGTTACGGTTCTGTATCTTACAGATATTATTTATTTGCATCTTCCATACTTTCGTGTTTGTAAAATCTGCTTTACAAATGTCTAGATATTAATTCTACTGAAGGTGTTTTACAACACAGACTTTTAACTGAGCAAACAAATTTCATCCCACCCACACACTCTAGTAAAGGAGCACAATGTTTTTTTATACTCTGGCTCAGCGTCTCATCTCTTCTGTGGTGATGAAAATGAATATTGCATCTATGGTGAAGCATGTCAAGCTCTCTGTGGAATTTATTATGCTCTCTGCACCAAATGTTCTACCAGCAGGTCTGCCTTGTGCTATTCAGAACATGTATAATTAGAAAAGAATTCAGCTAACGCTGGAAAGAATGACTGTCCATAACTCATCAGGTTAGAACACTGGAAAGCCTGGAGCAGGAAAGAAATGGGTGGAATTTTCAGCTGGAGAAGAGAAACTCATTTTCTTTGCTTTCTTACTGTGTATACTTAGTTTATGTGTAAGATGAAGTTCATTATCTTCTCTTCAAATAGGCAACCACATTATTGATTCCAGCAGTCACAGGACAGCATCCATTTTCCCATGTGGCCCAGAGCACAACCTTTGGATGGCTGGAGGGGCAGCTCTTGCTTGGGAAGGTACTGTCCTGTCCTGGACTGGCTATGTTTTTGTTGTAAGTCCATGGAGAAAGTTCTACTTTGTATGGAACTCCAGGATCTCTGGGGACTGATGTAGATGTGCAGAGTTTTTGCTTTGTCCCCTTCAACAATGCCCCACTCCACTGACAGCAGAGAGCTTTAGTGGTGGCTTATGCACAATAACTTCAAGAGTATTCCCCTTTCCCACATTCTTACATGAGGCTGGAGTCAACAGAGAGACATTTGCTTGAGCTGTGAGGGAGCCCATATTGTGTCTAGGTGTCAAACACCAAGGTCCTTCTTCTGAGACAATTATCTCTAATCCTTGTTCAGGATTTCAGTATTTTGGATTCCACTTTTGCCATATCACAACATCTAATTTAACTACTCTTCACATCTAACAGGCTTCTAACAATGAGGATCATATTTTGCATTCTTCCTTTGTCTTCATTGTAATGTTTTTCCAGAATATTCCAACCTCATCAAATTCCTTTCTCATTATCAGAACCTAAGCACTGATCTCTTCTTGTTCTTAACCCTCCTGGATTCTTATTTCTATCTGCAAAACTGAGGCCAATTCCTTTGGGAAGAGCTGGCTCTCCACAGACATAACCTTCAGACAAAACTCGCCCTTCAGTTTCAAATTGGAAACATCCGCATTAACATGTCTGACATGCAAGATAAGGCCTAGGGTTCATTTAAAAAATTATTTTGACGATTATCCCAAAGAATCTTTTTTCTTCCCTTGCAAGTAAAAGTCTTGATTGCTGTTTTAGATGTTGGAGATTTCTGTGGAAAAAGGGGTTAGTTTCTCTGAATTTTAAAAAGTTGACAAGGGCACTGAGACATCTTTTGCCACATTTGCTAAAATATTAATAATTGCATTTTGAGTGTGAGCATACTTCTGCCTGTCTCACTAGGGCCAAATCCCTGCTTGATTCGTTTTTCTTGATATTTCTTCCATCAATGGTTTCACTTAAGGAATTGCTCATCATACAAGTCTGTCTTCAAGGTTTCAGTGGCACAGGTTCCTTGTGAAGGGACAGGATTTGTGTGGTAATATCACTTACAGAAACTGGTCAATATAGGACATGGGGCTCAGAGTTTTCAGTTCATCATGGTGAGTTCAGTCTCTGTGTGTGTGACTAAGTGTCCTACTTCTTTCATGGCCCAGGAACAGATGTTTAGGGAAAGCACAGGGCTAGGACACATATCACAGGGTGATTCATCCCCATTACACTGGGCTGGTTTCCGAGAAGCAATAGTTTGGGAATTCCTGAGCTAGCGGTCACACATGATTACTTCAAAACACTTTGAAGAGTCACTGGTTGACCTATCCTTAATGAATTTGTCTCATCCCTTGCAGAATTCATTAGTACTTTTGGTCTCTGTGAGGGCCAGCAGCCAGGAATCCCTCCATTGCTTTTGGAACTGCTGCCTCATGTTGTCACTGGTGCTTGTATGAGCACGTTGCAGCTAATCATTCTTTCATGTTCTCTGCCAGCTTCAGCATTTCTCAGGGGTCTGGCAGATTCCAGCTCTGCCGTTTCTCTTCTGAGCTGAAGAGAGAAAGACCTTATAATCCCTTCCTGTAGAGAAGCCTCCAAACGTCTGCACTGTCCTTCTCTCTACATTTACTAAATTACCCATAATTTTTTTAAGATGCAACAAAATTTTAGGCCCTGGATAAATACCACTGTAGCAGTGAAAATAATAGCATATTCCCAGCACACTCCCTCATTGCACTCTCTAGGTCTTTCACTCCATCATTCAGCTGATCAATTTCTCTTGATGCTTTTTCAACCTTTCTTTTCTTCTCGTTTACGTTTTCCATGAAGACACATTTGCTGTATTTTTCTTTCCAACTATTGTGTGATGAGAGTGGGGGAGGTGAACGACGTTGTCTGCTCTTCATGTCTGCAATTGAAATAATACCTTAGAATATAAATAAAGGTGTAACATAATCAAGGCATAAGATTAAAATGTTTAGCTAACAGTTGGTCATTAAATTTATCTACACCTTAACAATGGGTGCTTATGATGTCCTGCTCATTCCTTGCATGGTGAATAGGATCATTTCTGTGTACTTAATCAGAATGCATTTTAAATCACACTGTATAATACACTTTGTGGCAACGCATGATGGCCAAAGTATATAAAATATGATGAAGTTAAGAAGTTACAGCTGAACTAACAATCTATTCTTCTGAAAGGAGACCTTGAATAAATTGGTTTTTGATAGCAAATTAAAGTTCTTCTAAGAGCTTTGCTGCATTTCTCTTCATTCTTCAGAATGTACCTTTTAAACAATTATTTCCAGTTGTAAATATTCCCCTAAACTTCCCTGGTATTAAGAACATAATGTATATCTTACAATGATCAGTTAACATGATGAATACAAACTTAAGAGAGCCTTTCTCATCAGGAAGTAATAATTTTATATAGCTTTTTGGTGATAGTGGCAATTTCTGTTTTGGGAGCAGTCACATACATGTGTTCACATATATTTCTTCAAAGACTGACCAAGATGATTTAGAGTCAGACACAGATTTTTCCCAATAGAAAGGACACAGATTTCTGTAATGGGAAAAAAATAAATTTTCCCCTCAACTGTGTCAGGGGAAAAAGTACAAGCCACAGACAAACCAGTTTCCAACTGCAATAATGTACAATGAGCACTAATGAATGAAGGTAGAAGGTATGGTGAGGTGAACCATTCACAGAGATGATTAAGTAGCAGTTTTGGCTTTTACTTTAGAGTTTGTCTTTGAGTCATTCAGAAATTGAGCTAACACTCTGGACTAGGAAGTACCAGATGATTTCTCTCATGTCTCTTTCATCTTGCTATGTGCACCCTCAGAAAATATCAAGATTTGACATTAAGAAAAAGCAAATTGTAGAGAAAATTTTGAGGTCTCATTTAGGAGTTGGCCAATTCTTGCCTGCAATCTTTAACTAGCCACATTCTTTAGAAAAGCTTTCATTAGCTCTAAAATTTTTGTGCTTCATTTCCCCTAGAAAGAACTGTAAAATTGGCCAGCTTCACATCCTGTGCAAAGTTCATGTACTGCCTGGACAACTTTTTGTGGGCCAGAGATGAAAAATACACAGCGATGCAAAGGCTTATCAAATGGTTACAGCATTGGAATATAATTATTCAACTTGAAATTCATCTATAAAGAAGCATGTTGAGAGAGGAAGAATAAACACACATGCATCTGAAATCTGAACTCATCCAACTTTTTCAGTTCAGATAATATAAACAGCTTCCCTTTCCTGAGTCATCATCTTGCATCAACATCAAGCCAAATTTGTTATTCACTTGTGTCCATGCAAAGGGCTTCTTTAATGCTGCCTTGTTAAGACTGATCTCATTAGTTTCCTTATTCTTTACTTGTTTGTGAAATATATTGCCCCCTCCCCTCTGGGATATAGCAGATAAAACTTGTTGCAGCAATCTATCCCTCCTGTTCATCCAATCAAATCCCATCTCTCATTAAAGAATTATATTTGCAGTCTCTCATCACTGTGGAGATTAATTGCTGCAAGCGTGACAAAGACTCACACAAAGTTTTAGTCATATCCATAATTTGGATATGGCTAAAATATAATCCTGCTTTTCATCACCCCTTGCTTCACCTACTCTCCTGTAGCTTGACTCACAGGCAATATTCTGTACAAGTGAGCAGTCATCTACCTCCTACCACAATAATTGCACCTCTTCTTTGTTTGAGGCATTTCAGAGCCCCTTTTGCAATAGAAGCAGAAATATTAAACCTGAAGGCAAAGCACTCTTCCTGGCCAGCCATAGTCCTGGCAGCCTCAGAGCTGATGCCTATTATCAGTGTATCTTTCCTTATACACACTTTGAAAAAACCCAACCAAACAAAACAAATGAAAAAACTAAATAGAAGAAAGGTCTAATTACTGGGATTATGATCCAGATCAGAAATAAATTACATACTACAGCCAGTAAAAATTTTTCTATTTTATGTAAAAATGTAAATGGAAAATGACAACTGTCCTTAAATGTCTTTTTTTTTAATACCCTTCCACTAGTCCTATGGCTGGCTACATTGTGTGTATGTGTATATGTTTTTATATGCATATACCTAAAATATCACTTTTAAATAAAATTATTCTCTTTTTGGTCTAGGCCCATGGAGACTGGCTAAGCTGTTAATAGACTGCTCTTAATACAACTCAAGAAGAGGAGACCTCTGATGATGTCCTAGACAGCTGGGAGATGGCTGAAGTTAAAAAGAAAGGCTCCATGCCTTGTGAGTGGGCTCCAGAGTCTGGGGTCTTTTTTTACCTCCCACATCCCAGGTCCCCCAGGCTGACTCCCTAGACCATCCTATGCATCAAGTTCACTTCTTCTGAGAGCAGCTGGTTTGTGATCGCCCATCTCTACATTGTCCCTTGAGGGTCTGGTCAGACCAACAGTGATTTCCAGCAGGTGTCTGAGGAGATCATGGCTATACTTGCCCATGGAGGCAGTAAAAACAAACAGTACAAGGATCCAGATTTGCCTCCTTCCTGCCCTGCTTGCACAGACAAGGGGGGATAATTTCACACCTGCAGTTATATTTTGGACCATGATGTATCTCCAGATGTGCTGACTGTATTAAACAAAATCCTCTCTAGCCCTGTGAGATGCCTCTCTCCTCACTCTTCTTGGCATCTGCAACCATGTTGATATCCTTGAAATACTTCCTGATTTTCTGCACTTGCTCTCCACCTCTCCTTCTCCCTGGGCAAGTGCGAAGATTGAAGATTCCCTAAAAGTGATGGTTGTGGAGCCATCCTCCTGTCACAATCAGCTTGTGCTAATGCTACAGCATCAGTCCAGCTGCCTGCACCTCTCTCAGTCACTGTCAGGCCCTCTGCACTACAACTCAGGCTCCTTCCAAACACAGCAAAGGAAGGAGAAATGCAAATATGCCCTGTGTGGCACTTTCACACAAAGTTTCAGGGCCCTGGAGAACAGGTTGGGGGAACTGCCCTGGTTCAAGCCATCAAAGGAGTTTCCTGCCTCGTCCACTGGCAGCTCCCACATTCACCCCTATCATCCCACATCCTCTCTCTGTGGCTCTGGGGCTCTGCCTGCCTCCTCATGGCCTGGCACCACCACTGCAGTCCCATAGCAGGTCAGGAAACCTGCTAGCCTCCCACAGGACTTATCATCCCGCCTCACGTCACCTTCTCCTGAGCCTCCATGCCCTCCAGACACCATTTATGACATGAACATTGCAAAGACGAGAACCAGCTTTTTCCACACCAGAATTAAAAAGCACATAATCTTGACTTAGAAGTTGTGAGATTGATATAAATGGAAATATATTAGAGGTGTTTTCATTTTCTCTTCGGGTTTCCAGTATTCCTGGTTGTCCTTCCAAGCTTTCTGTTTCAAGAACAAGGATTAGAAACCATTTATATTTCTGGAGAGCTGAGGCTGTCATATAAATATGGTTCCAAAAACTGGAGCCTTGGGAAAAAAATGGCAAGCAACCCCAGTAAACTTATGAGTGTCAGTAACACCCTTTGCATTTATGAAAATCTTAGCAAGGCCCAGGAATGAATAAAGACCATAGAAATTTATAATAGAATCATAGAATGGTTGGGGTTGGAAGGGTCTTTAAAGAACATCTAAGTCCAAATCCCCAACCCTGGACTGGGACACCTTCCACTAGACCAGGCTGCTCAGGGCCCTATCCATTGTTATCCATTGATACCCACATACAAGATGGAGATAAGACTACAGTTAAACCTAAGAAATCCAGACTTGACCCTTCAGTTTGCCACAGGGTTTCTCTATCATTTCAGGTCAGTGTGTCCTGCTTAGTTTCACTGAAGACATTGAGTCCACTTAGTTTGGGAAGGCCAGGGAGAGTGTACAGCATCTTACAGGACAGAATCCTCTATGTTTTAGCATCCTATATGTAAACCTTGGACAAAGATACTTCTTCTGTCCTACTGCTCTCTATTGAGCAGGGTGTTCTCTGCAGCCAGGATTTTCCCTGCAAATTTGACACACATTCAAAAAACACTCAGTAATTATTAACCATAATTAACTCTGTGCATTAATTTCTACACTGTCTTTACTCTGAAGGGGTCAAGTTTTTGTGTGTGGAAAAATCACATACATTTTAAAAGCACCAAATATTGACATTACTAGATAAGTCTGCCAATATATATTTCAGGCAACACGTGGGGGCTGTGTACCTGGAGGATCCCACACACAGCAAAACAGACAGTGATATGAAACCGAAAAAAAAAATATTTGCTCATTTACAACTAATAATTAAAAGGGCCTGTCTAGGAGCCAAGCTTCCTCAGCATGTGTTTAACATTACTTCTGAGAAGGTCATTGCTGGCTTCTCCAGGAAGGGAGTTCCGGACGGGGTGCAGTAAGTGCACAGAGTTTAAATGAGCAGCCCCAGCACAGACATTTCACAGTCTTCAGGGATGCACAAACAATTCTGCCTCAGCAGCACAGAAACAATGCCCTGTATTCACAAAGACTACAGGAACTTCAATATTGTATGGAGGGGAGGTGGGGGTGAGGGAAGTCTTGAAATGCGGATAAATTGGTATTCACCAAGTGCCATTCCTTAATTTACAACAGTCTTTAACTTCGGAGGCAATTGCCAAGGTGCTCATAAAAAGAGAAATGATGAATATTCAGGATGTCTTCTGAATCCATTAGGCAACTGAGGATGAGGTCTCCATATGTACAGCTTCGGCTGTTTTCACATCCTGGTAGAGAGAGTGCCAAGGTGGCGTCAGGAAGAAAAATGGCCCCTTGAGTTGCCAATGGGGAGAGAGGGAAGGAGGGAAAAAAGTGTATATCAAATGCATGGAAATGAAAATTTGTTTAAGTGTAGTAATTCAACCTAAATGTGTACTGCATGGCAAGGTGTGAACCTGGCTGTTTGAGCTATCTGGCACAGCCAGCCCTGTGGACAGGTGTGCATAGGAACAATGTCGAGTTAAAAACTATCACTGAAACTTTTTCATTTTCCACACCATCCCCTCAAGGGTCTCAAAGAGGCTGAGGACAAGGAAAGACTCAGGCTAGACCAAGAAGAGGAAAAACTTGACTTATAGAGGCTGAGAGAAGCTCTAAGTGTCTGGCCTGAGTGAGGAGCAAGTCAGTGATGGAACAGGCTTTATCTTTGATCCTCTCTCCCAACTCCCCATTTCCCTCTTTGACAACCAACATCCCAGATAAGGTAGATGAGACACTTACAATCACAGTCAGTAACTGATGAGGAAAACATGCTGTCCAGCTCTTACATCCCAGAAAATAATGTCTCTGGATGCCATGAATCAAAGAGGATCACAGGCCATTAATCACCAAAGGGTGGAAGGGATGAGTTTAAAGTCATGTGTACCAAACACAGCCATTTCTCTGAGGAATCTCAGACCTGGCATGACTCATTTTGCTTTCTCAGGGAGGAATCACAAGGGGTGGAAGAATAAATAATGTCACAGCCTCCTGAGTTCATCTGGTAGTGAGGCCAACACTTCCATTGAGTAGAGGAGGCTTTCATCATACGAGGTGTGTCTTGCCTGAGCAGGTATTGGGGTGCCCCAGAATTGAGGTAAAGGTTTTATTCAGTCTATCAGGTCTTCCCCAAAAGACTGTAATCACTCAGATTCACACAGAAAGAAGCAGGGTGAGTGTCTTCATTGTGCATGTCTCTTGAGGTTGTTGGTGTCTGATTTGGTAATAATTCAGGTTCACAGCCTGTCCCAGGAACCATTCCAAGTACATGACTTGTATGACGAGGTATCCCAAATGCAGCTTTCTGGAAGGAAGAAGCTGTATGGCCTATACACCAGGGGCAGATGTTGGTTACCTGCTCTTCCAGCCGTGACTGTAAAATGTGGTAGACACAATGCGGACACACAGAGAGGTCTCATTGGGGGAGTTCTTGATGAATTTTAGTGGTCTTTGGTTTTGGTCTTTAAGCAATTTAAGAGCCAGCAGCTGATGACCAGACAGTGCATGAGGCTCTATCTCAGAACCATACACACAAGTGAGACACCTTCAAGTACGTGATTTACCCCTCTCCTGCTCCTAGGTATGGATGTGGGGAGGATGATGTACTTCACATCTGAAATCAAGAATGATTAGGTTATAGTCATGGCTAGTTTGATTGCTTTGTGTTACTGTTGATACTGTTTCTTGGGTTTTCCACATCAGTTTCCCATCCACTTTAAATAAAAAATGCCAACACACCTGGACCAGAACAAGCAGTTGACTTAGTGAAGACAAACGCAATTCTTCAGACTCACAGATTATCTAGCCAAAGAGCTTGAGTTCAGTTTAGTTCAGAGTTGAGTTTTCCAGTCTGCAATTATTTACAGAACATTTTGTGTTCACACAGCTCAGGTTTCTAGTGTTCTTTTTATTTTTTAAAACAGCTCTTTTCTGACCAATCACGCATTATTTTGCACATGAGACTGGTCTCCTCTTCTGGTCGGGCTGTTCTGAATCTGTGGTGAAATGAGTAAAACAGGATAGATGAGAGAGGGTATTTCCGTCGTTAATCCCCAGCATTTACATTCACACACGAGTACCTTGCCCACATGCAAGCATGGGCATTTGCAAGAAGAACAATGAGAACTTGGCAATAGACTGAGCAGCCCCCATCTGAGTACATTCAGGAAGCTGTCAAAAGGAGGAAAGTGGTAGAAGCATGCTGAGACTAGAGTGTTTCGAAGAATTGTTCCAAGGACATATTCCACAATTGTCTTTCCACCCTGTGGTCTCAGCTGTAACCATCAGGAATGACAGGGGCATGGGCAATACAACCACATGCTTTTCCCACTGCTTCCAAGGTTAATATGGATAACATTCCACAGTCTGTTATTGTGGAATTACAAGATACCATCCTTTAAAAAACAAACCAAAGAATTATACCTAGGCATCAATGAGAAGGGAGTAAACAAAGCTTCTCAAAGAAGGCAGAGTTACACCATACAGTGACTAGAGGGACGAAATAGCTCCAGATCCACTGTCAGCAATCATCCCTTATGCAGCACTCTGAGGAGTTCAGCAACCCAGTGTGTTCCAGACTCGCAGGGTGTTGGGATCAGCCAGTGAGCTCCAGTCTATCAGTGGTGTGATTAGCCGTGGTCTGAGAAGGTAGACAGCACTGTCTGCATTCTAGACCACAACTAAGAGTCTCTTTCACAGTTCACTGCATTGCAATGAAAATTAATTTTCTTCCATCATTTTATTCTTGTGAAATGAAAAGGAAAATAAAAAGGGGAAAGTGGAGAGAAAAGAAGACACTTAATAGGAGGGGAAATCTGCAGGGCACTTAGCTAAAGGAGCTCTCTGAAAGGGGCCCTGAAGTTGGAAGTCTTGTCTGTCATCTCAGCTGCTCAGTAATAGTAGTGGCAGGACTCCTGGAAAAATCAAGATGAATTGCATTGCAGAAAGGACTGCTGCAAAGATGTTTCTGTGTAGTTTTATGGTTGCGATGAAGACCAGTGGGCATTAAACTTGTTTTCAGGGGTATAATTTGGGCAAATCTCAACTTTCAAGTCTTCAGACCCTGAACTTAAAAGGCAGATTCCCCACTAACCACTGCCCTGCTTTCAGATCTTGCACTTACAACACTGTGGACAGGTATTTTTGCCATCAAAATCATGGCAGCTCTTCCAGATATGTCTGTATCCAGAATGATTGGGTACATATTTTGGAAGCTCTGATGACTTTCCCAGGCCTTTCTTCCCATGGCAAAATGAAAAGAACCAGTTGGAAACAGAACCTCTGTATACTTTTCCCTTGCTAGCAATACAGGATTCATCCATTTTTCTACTTTCAAAGAAAAGAAAATAAAGGAAAAGTAGCATTCTGTATGATCTATGGCACATGTTGGACATTGCCAGTTAAGGCCAGATTATCATCCTATTGCATCTGTATTCTTTAGCATCTCTTATCATAGTTCCGGACATTTTCAGCTCCATTCCTCTGAAGTCATTACTCATGGTTACCTACCAAAAAAAATTCCCAAATTATCAATGCTGATGGTGACATCCATCATTTTCATTTCTCTGTTTTGGGAAATTCAGGCCTGGATATTTGTAGGAAGGCAATGGCAGGACTGCAAGAGGAGCAAGATAAGAGGACTGAAGTTCTTTGCATCTGTACTCAACACCAACTGCAGCAGTGGAGAATTTCCACATTGTTGTGTCAAAGAGCTTCAGCACTGACCACGTGTCAGGAAGAGTCAGTGGTTTATGGCTCATTATCCTCCACATCAATTCCCCTTTCCATGCCTCAGTTGTTTTTACTCTTAAATAAAGAAACATTATGGATTCTGTGGAATTGCTGGTGTTTGAATTTCTGGATTTAGGGTGTCCTGTTCAGAACAAACCAGGCTTATTAAAAGACAAAGCAATCTATTCAAATGCAATAAGCTTAAACTCTTTCTTTCTTCTAATAGCATAACTTCATTCCTTTCAATGGAATAGAATTTGGTTTACACAGGTGTGAGAGGGAAATCAAGAAGCATACAGAAATGTTTTCTTTTGAAATATTTTTGGAGAAGAGGGGCAAAAAACCTCCTTTAGACCAATGCAAACATTTGTATGGAAATTTTCATTAGGGTTAAAATTTTCTGGATTAAAACTGGAAATAATTTTTTCCCCCCTGTAAAATAGTTTGATTTTCAATAATCCCACAAACACTTAAATGGAAATCTAAATATTTTCACAAAATCTTTAATTGTATTTTTAAAGCTTTTGGTTTCATTTTTTTAATCAAAAACTTAAGTCTTTCATCAAATATACTTAGAAAAAGTAACTTATTTTTTCAAAATTTCCCATAACAGGTTTTTTTAAGCAACTTTAATAGAAGGATTAAAAGGACTATAAATATGAAACCAATAAAAAACTGTCACAACTGAGCTTGACAAACTAACTGTGGAGGTTAACATGCATGAATGGGATGAACAAGAGTTGTTTAATCTATAGGTTTAAGAGGTTTCTGCTAATATACATCATAAAGGGGCAAGTGAAGGGCAAGGGGGAGGTTTTCCCTGAATTTAGACTTTGTGCAACTCATTTAAAACTAAGAAGGAAATTAAAGGAGACTGGAGGGTGATGGAGTAAAATTTAAAAAGGTTCACAAGCCATAGCCATCTCTGTACATTGTGAGCGTCCTCAAAATATTGATGTCCCTAGTACGATGAACTCAAGAATCATCTGGTCCATGGGTTCCAAAGCTGGGAAACTTACCCTGGTGTGAACAAGATCATGGCAACTGAGCCACAGACAGATCATGTCCACACATGCAATTGTAAAATTCTACATTCTGCAGATGAATAGTTCAATATCTGCGTGTGTGGCTGATCATAAGAAATTCCCAGGACTTCAGTGCTCCCTTTGTCCAAAGCAGTTGGACAACTCTGATCTATCTCCTATGTATGTTTGAGCACTGTAACAGAGATGCTCTGGAACAGACTAAACAGAGCACTCATTAAGGCTAAGCCTCTTTCTCATTTTTCACAGCAGCAAACAACCCAGATAGCTGCCTTCATTTAAACAGTGATTTATCACACCAAAGTTCTGAAGTTTCATTCTCCTAACAGTAATGTCATTCCCTTATAATAGAGAAGGATAAAAAGTGGAATTGAGAAAATAAAGAATTAAGCTGGGAACAGAGGCCTGGAGTTGTGGTTTTCAAAACCAGCTCTTCCAATAATTAGAAGGAAGTTGTGACTCTTTTGTTCATGGATCATTTCTCTAGAAAGACCAAAAGAATTAATTATGATAAAACAAGAAAGTAGAATTGTACAAGGACAACAAAGAGCCCAATCTGAAGAAGACTTTAAGAATATGGTTCATGAAAAAAAAGAAAGAAGAGGAAATCTGTGTAGTCTCAACCCAAGACTGAATAGTTCCATCACAATACTACTTGCATTTGTCATTCCAGCCTGGCATTGGCCACGATAAGTCAAGTAAAGCTGGTTGAATTTGGTGGGGACCAAAGATACCCCAAACTTCCTGGACGTACCTGGCAGAAATGAGAGGTGACTGAATTTGTAACATAATCTCTTGCCTGGTCATACCAGGTTGGGGATAACTAGAATTTAAGTAATCTCTCAAGCTATGGGCTGAACGAGAGAAACAAGAACTGGTAGAAATCATTTGGACAAGAGTTAAAAATAGAACTGAGACTGTGTATTTGTTGTGTTGTATAAACAACAAATAATTTTTAATAATATAAGATTTATAACATACTGTAATATTCTTGAAAATTTTGTAACATCATCCCAAGAGGCAGAACATGACTTCTTTGATTGCATTAGATTGGACACAGCAAAAAGCACTGAAATCATAATTCCTCTTTTTAAAAAAAAAAGAAAAACAAAAAGAAGAAGAAGAAAATAAGGTATGAGGAAGAAACTGAAAAGGGAAGAAAGGAAATGAGAGTCATCACACAATATCTGTCCCAGTAGAATGAAAATCCAGAAGCTGCTTTCTTTCAGGCAAAAGAACCAGGAAGGAAGTTTTCAGCAAAATAAGGAGAGCATAAGGCAGGTCAGGCTTCCCCCTGAGCAAAGAGGGAGAATTTCTTTCATGGGTTTGCTGTCTGAGCCTGACAGGAAGAGACTTAAGAGGTTACATCTGCTAGGGTTCCCCAAGAGATCACTGAGTGTTGACTTGACTGCCCTTTAGCTATCTACACAAGGAGGCAGGTTTTCCATGTCAGACAAGAATATAACAAGGTCTAGTGACTACAAGATGAAGCCAGCAGAATTTAGGCACACTGGGTATAACAGGGATCACTTTCATCAACATCCCGAGATGCGTGGCAGATCCTCCCATGACGTGAGGCCTCTGGATCAAGGCAACATATTTTGAAAGGTTGGTTTTCAGTAACTCTAAGAGTATAAACATTTTCATGCAGGGTTTATTAAATTAAAACTTTGTTTGACAAGAATTTAAATTCGATAACCAAAATATAATCTGTCTTAAAATCTTAAGATTGCAGAGGAACAAAGCTTATGTTGTTGTCCATTGGCAAATTTTTTATGATAATCCTTCTTTCACAAGAAAACTTTAAACCATTTCATGAAACATTAATAATCCTAAATAAGTATCTTTAAATGAGGCATTTGGGGAAATGTCCAAGTGTCTTGAAGCAAGATATTTTCCTAGGGATTATTGATTCAATTGAAGAGCACTTAGTCTGCAAGAGCACAAATACATTTTTTAACATATCAGGAATAGCCACCAAAGTTTTCTGTTTTATTACAGTCTCCTGGAGCAAGAAGAAAGGAGACAAAAAATTCAAAAGCTGTAGAAGAAATAATTGGGAATAAGTGAAAAGAAATCAAAAGCCTCAGCCTTTTTGGTAGAAAGGACATGGCTAACAGCTGAGTTTTCTTCTGTAATCCAAGAATCCAAAGGCTTGCAGACAGCAAATTCAAAATTAATCAAGGAAAATGTGATTTCACTAAAAAGTCCATTGCCAGTTCATGGCTGGCAGGTTCTCAGGGTTCTGTGGGTGAATCAGTTAACACTTAATTCTGCTCCAAGGCCTATGTGTGTGAGGTCTCCAGTCAGTATATAGCCACCCTGGTCATGCAAGAATCCTATAGGTGTCGACAGAAGGGGGAACAAGGTGTGCACATTCCATGTGTTTGTGCCCTCCTCAGTCACATGGAAATCCTGGCAGCCCTGCTTGCCTTGACCTCTCTTCCACAAACCAAACCAGCTCCATGCCACAATGCTATTTCAGTGATCCTCTCACAAAGTTTTAAACTCAACAAAATATGTATTTTCTGTGCTTTATCTCATAACGTTTTGATTAGTGGAACACAGACTTCAGACTGATCACTGCCTCAGTCACATTACTCGTTCTGAGGGGCAGATGCAGAGGGTTTTTCCTTCAAAGTCAAGTGCCATCAGCTTCAGAGAGAAGAATTGCTGGTTTGAGTATTCCCAGAGGGCTGCGGAAGCTATGAAACAGGCTTCAAACAGCAAACAAAACTCTGCAAAGTATAGCCAAAAATCCTTGAAGACTAAGAAATATAGGCCTGAGCCAGGATGCAAAGCCAGTCCTAACCTTGCAGGCACTACCAGTATCTTCCAATGTTTCTGGGCATCAACTATCCACTGACCAAAGGGCACTGGGAACAGTTCTCCTATTTAATGGCATTTCCATAACTACCTAATATGAATTTCTTTGCATGTCTTTCCTAGACATTTTGGTCTAGGCTGCAGCCACTACCATGACACACACAATGGAATACTCTGATTTTCCCACTCACTTCTTCTGCTCTTTGACCTTTCTTTAGCTTTAGGCTTGGAGAGAGACTGTGCCTGCCTGGGTGTTCAGAAAGGGCCAGCTGCATGGAGACACTCCTGCAACTCTCATTGTAATTTTTGTAACTGGAGTCATTATTCTGTGCTCAGATGTGCTCAGATTATTCTTGATTTTCACAGAAGAAAATGAGGTATAACTACAGAGATAGCTGGCAGAGAGCCTGAAAGATTATAGATTATACAGTGTCATAGGCACAAGCAGTACTCATTTGAAGTAATATTTTAATACCTTTAAAAGCTGTGATAAATTATAAAGAAAGGTAATATAAAATGCATGATCAAGTGTGGGTTCATTTTACTCCAGGCATTTCATCACGTGGTGACCAAAGGAGACGGAGAGAGGGGATGGATCATGGTTTTTATTGCTTGGTTGCAATGTCAAAATTGGGTTGGTTTAAAATATTTATGACATGAGAGAAAGAAAATCTGTGAATTACTCAGAACTTAATGTACATATTCTTAATGTGTTTCACATTTTCTTTAGTTGGGGACAGCAGAGTGGGGAATTGAGGATAACTTGTTTACTGCCAAACAGGTCTCCATAGTACCTAGTTTTCCTGTGTATTAAAATCGTGCCTGAGGCCAAGAATGCTGGGGCTGGGATTAAAGACAGGAACACACAATAACTGTAAGTAATGGCAGAGAGATTTAAATAGCACACATCAGCAGAAAAGAATGGGGAAACCTACAGTACACTGACTTCATTGATACCCCATTTATCAGCAATTACTGACTCCATTAAAGGCAGAGTTTACAGCAGACAGAGAAACAGAGCCTAAAATATGTCCCAACAGATGGACAGAGAGTGTCAGTGATGCCGTATTTCAAAGGCATCTGCAACTTTGTTATCATTGTACATGGAGTCAGAAAGACAGTGAAAAACACTGGAGTAAGGGCCAGCAAATGATTTACTTGACCCTGCATGGGCAGAACTGACAGCGAAAACCTCATTAATTCCTCAGGTCATTCTGGAAGACATTAATTTGGTTTGGACTCGGGACGAGAGGAGATTTTCCAGACATACACCAGGAATTATGAAACCTCTATAGCCAGAGGAAAGTATGTCCAAATCACTTTCTGCATAAATCAAGCTGACTTTCTGAAGAAGGATAATATGCCTAATCAAGGGAGTTATGGAACTTCTTGTACTTATGAGAGAGAAAATAAAACAGTATTTTATTTGATAATCAGCTTGGGGAAGGTTTGTTTTCCCTCTTCTTTCTTTTACTGCTGTATTCTCTTGCCAAAGACAAGTTGGAAAAAAGACTCTTATGAATAATTGTGAGTGCTGAGATATTATTTGTTTGTTCATGTGGTATGCACATAAAGATATTCATATATATATGGGTAATATATGTGCATAGTTTTAGTCAATTCGCTGTATTTATGCACCTTTTGGCCTTTTAACTCCATGTTGCAGAATGCCAAGCACAGTCACCTCCCCACTCTGAGTCTGCTTAAATCTTACCTTCAGCTGAAAGCATCTGGGTAAACAGGAGGGCAATCAGAGCAGAGTTTCCTCTGGGGAGGCAGCCCTGGTGCCACACTTCTGCTCCTGCATGGTGCCTTCTCCAGCCCAGCTTGTAGCCAGCATTGAGGGGACCTTTGCCTCAGTGAGGACTGATTAAAAATGGGGAGTCCAGCCTGCAGGACTCAGTGCAGAAACCAGGAGTCCATCAGGAGACCCCCTGAGCAGGGGAGCTGGGAATGACAAGCTCAGGCCCCAGTTATGACTTAGAGAAGTCCTGCCCTAAATTTTTGTGCCAAAAAATGGTCCCTGAACAGAAAACCACTTGTGAAGTGTCACCGGCTCAGTGATGGGGAGCTCCAAACCCAGCTGGGGTAAGCAGGACCCTCTTCTTCTGCCTGGCTGACCTCCATGGCAAGGCTGGTTTGGCTCCAAGAGCAGTCTCCAAAGCCCAGAAATCCCTTGGAAATAGCCAGGAGCTCCTCAGAGCTCCACCAACCCCCCCCCCCACAGACATGCTTTCCAGTGCTTATACACAAGCACTTGCCACACAGGGTATCTTCCTCCATAAAAGATGCATTCATCATGTTTAGAGAAGGGTTATCTCTCCCTGGAAAGAACATGCATTAGTACTTTTTACTCATTCAACACTGGACACTCCCTATCAACAACAGCCTGCCGAAAGGGGAGAAAGAGGTGAATTAATCACGGGAACAGACAATTTAACGGAGTTTGGTCATAAAGTGGAGTTCATTAGGAGGCCATAATGTATTTGGGACTAGCAAGCTGCAGTTTGCCCTCCTCTGCTGTCCCAAACAACAATAAGCAGCACTAATTGCATTGACACCATGTCATAGGGTAGCCACAAACCCTCTCTAAACTCCTTCAATACACAACAGTTGAAAAGAAGTTATTTCAGCTATTGCGAATGCGAGTTCCCTTTCATGATGCCTAGCTCCTTATCTCCTTGGATGGAGGGAATGCAGTATTAAGCGGTCTGCAGTTTTCACTCTGGAGCTAAGATTGTAACAATAATCATGTTACTTGGCTCTAAGATTGCACTCAGAGAGATCTCAAAGCACGTTACAAATGTGCGTGGTATAAACAGCATATCACTGCAAGCACTGGTCCAAGTGAACCCCAGTTGGAAACACAGCACAAAGCACTTTTCCCCATACATCCTCCAGGAATCAACAGGTTTTTTCCATTTTTTCTAATTCTTCTGGTTTGGCTTGTTAAAAAATATATTTTGTTGGCTAATAATACTTTTTTTCTGGGCTTAAGATTTCTCTCAGTTTTTGTTTCATGGTATTATTATGCAGAGCAATCTATACAGAGCACTACCATAATCACTAGCCATGTAGGGGTGTGGGTCTAGGGCAAAAGGAGAGGTAAAACAGGGACTGAAATATTCGAGAGACCCAAGTTTGTGCAGTGCTGCACGTCTGGACTTCTTTTGATAGAGTCAGAACAAGCCAATTTCTTCTAAGACTGAATTCCAGCTCAGTTCTTCGTCGGGATGTTAGGTGGTGACCTTAGCCCTGTACAGCACACTAGAACCTAATACAAAGTAAATATTTCATTTGGGAAGCCTTTGCAGCCCATCAACTGCAGAAGTAACGCAGGAGGCACCTCAGCTGTGGGGAGCTATGTGCTCTCTCATCACCAAAGTGCTTTCACCAGAGAGGGTCATGTTCTTGCTATTACAGGGGTGAGAGAAAGGCTTTGCCAGCCCAGCCTGGAGGTTCAGGAGGAGGTAACCTTAGGAAGGCAGACCAGCAGCTAAGAAACCGCTTTGTTATGAGCGAGGGAAATTACAGAAACAATTTGAAGTGCAAAAATAATACTGTTATCCGGGGATTCATTTTCACGTATGCTCAGACTGTCTCTCTAGCAATGAAAGGGAGCTGAAAATAAAAGTGATTATTTGTATGACCAGTTTACCTGGCTTTGTCTGGAGTGATAGCAATTGATCTTAGCATAAATGACAATCAAATAAAAGGAAGGATCCTGTTTGATCATGGTGATTCAATGCCTGAAACCAGCAGAATATGTATTTTTCAACAAAATGGCCATGTTTCAGATAACAATTGAGGCTATTAAAGTATTAACAGATGTAAATTTTAACTCCTTGCACACTCTGCAGTATCTTTGTTTGTCTTACTCTCTTTTCTTCCCTTCTTCTCCCCTTTTCTCCCTTTTCCCTTCCCTTCCACAGTTCTGACAGCATAAAGATTGAACCATAGGTAACTGCTTTCAGTTTGGTTTCCTGTCAATTCCTGCTGAATTTTACTTTCAGATTGTCATGGTCAACAGAATGCTAGAAAATCTAAGTTGAAAATACAGTAATAACATGTTTGCTTGTTGGTTTTGTTTTTAAATATTTCTCTGGGGATTTGTAACAAATCACAGAACTGTTTTCTACTGGTCTTAAATACTGTAAAATGTTATTTAATTTAATCAAAACTTAAATATTAAGCCAAACTACATGCACAATGTGTTCCTTTAATGGAAAGAGCTAATGAAAAACACACTAGAACAAATTCACTCTATTTTCTTCACCAAAGACAAATTCTGCTTTACTGCTAAGGATCTTTGTTTGCTTCATTTTTCTGGGAACATTGTGCAAATTTGTATAATCAGACCATGTTCTGCACATATTTTTCATGGCTATTCTGAAACAGTTCTGTCCTCATCTCTACCCCTGGAATGGGTTGTTTTGTTTTCTTTTTGAAATGTGAATCTTGGCTGGATGACTCACTGGGACACTAACTTTATCTTCATCTGTTTTACAGTAATTGGACTGGAGCAATTTTTGTGGCTGAATCTGAGATTGTTTCCTGCTTTGAACTCAGCACTCACACTGTGGTGTTAATTTTAGTGATTACACAAACTAGACTCTGGCCAATAAAGTTATTGTAGTCAAAACCATGGCTCTGATCCAAATAACTCTTACTCTATCTGCGGCAGAGCAACTGCTGCTTCACACTATGAATGGAATAAAATCAAATAAAAGTGTTCACCGCAATAACTTGCCAGCAGAAGTATGTGTAGTATCACTTCTTTTGCCATGTAGTTGGGAATCTTATACAGATCAATTCCTCTTGAAAGTCTTTTATCTCAGTTATGAAAGGACATTTATTCTCCAACAAAGGTGCAGTGGGGTGGGGAGGGATGGTTCAATGTTTTAGATTTCATTCAGGTAAAATCCCAATTCAGAAGGGGCATAAAAAGCATGTGCTGAAAATGAAGTGTGTGCTGAAGTCCCACTGAAGCCAGGTAGATTGTAAGCATATGCTGAAATGCTTATTTAAATTGGACCCTTAATTATTATGTGTTATGAGATTGAACTACGTTTCATATTATTTTCATACATCTATATTTATATACGGTGGGTGGGTGGGTGGGTGTGCAAGGATATCTGTGAGCTGTTCACTAAAGAACATTAAAAATGAAAAAAAGAATCCGCCACACCCTTCTCCCTTAAGTGTCAGTTTATTTGATGTTTTTGACAAGAAAGTTTTATGCTTGGCTGAAATGGGCATTTTGTCAATGAAAAGAAAAAAAAGAATCAGAACTTGTTTTTACTGATCATCCTGTTATTCATGTATGCTATGTGTGCAGACAGGGCTGCAGGGACCTCAGCCCATCCTGGCAGATCTTTGCAGAGTGCATCCCTACTTGCATCTGGAGTTGGTATTTTAATTAATCAGTTATCATCTTAACTGCGCTCTAATTCTGTTGATTATTTCTATCATTTATATATATCCAGATTAAGGTTACATGTACCTACTGTTAATCTAACTGTGCATTTCTCCATGATAGATCCCTGCTGGTTTACTAATGAAATAGCTTCACACAGGTTTATCTGGTATCACTGGCCTGTGCTCTACCAAGACAAGCTGGTGTTTCAGATATGTTGCAAATGCAGGAAGCCAATAAGATGGATGTGTGTGTGTGTGAATAAAAGATCTTAAATACACAGGTTAAAAATGGACCCCCAAATGTAAGCAAAGGAGAAAATGAACGCTTTGAGGAAGGATTTGGTTTAGAGGGGCAAGATCTTTGGTTCCAAGCAGAGAGAAGGAGCAGGCACAAGTGAAACAGCATGGACTATCCCTGGAAAGGCAGAAAAATATGGTCCAGGAGGAGAGTAGTTCACTGGTAGGAAATGAGGGAAAGTAAAGCACAATCCTGAAGCGTTTCACAGGGCAGGAAAATGGTTTGGAATTGGATTCAGCAATGGATAAGAAGGAGACAGTGGATGTGAGCAATATGATCCTATTTCTCAGAATGAGGAAAAAATGCAGCCATGAAAGCCTGTATCTAGTAAAGTTATGAGAGAAGGAATTTTTTTATATCTTTTTAAAATAAAAAGAGGATTTGTAATTGCTCAGGTGTAAAGTCAGGGCTATGTATGGAGAAATTGCTGTATTGCTTGTAAGATAGTGACACACCTGTCAGCAAGGAGATGCAGCCAGGCCAGGAAAGCTTGGACTGCTTAAGAACATGCTTCAGAGACCGTCAAACACAGTAGGACAACATGCAGCTCTCAGGGGATTCAGCCCATTGCTCCACACTCAAGACACAGAGCAGAGCAGGGAAAGAGGGGTAAGGAGAGGCAAAGAAATGTCAGAAATGTTGCAAAATGGGTTAATGGCAGAGCTCAGGCAATGCCCCCACCTCAGGCTCTTGTTCAGCACACATTCTGCCAAGGCAGGCAAGAAAGTGACTCTGAATTCTCCTGGTGCATTTTGGCTCCCATCTCCTTGCAGACTGAAAGATTGTGCTGTCCTCCTCACTTCTGGTTGTACTTTGAAGCTCTGCCATATCCATACTGTGGGCAGATGGAGATAACAGCAGTGGCAGAAAATTTATGTCCTGAAACAGAAAGAAAGGACATAGATGCCCAGGGAAGTACCTGCATGAAGGGATACACTATGTGCCACACACCAGCAAATAAGAAGCCACTAACAAAGACCAAGGCAGAAAAGAGACTTTTCCTGCTTGCCGAAAGGCAGACCTGGAGCAAAGGCTAGGATGCCTGTGACTCCTGGGTTCTGTAACTACCCTCAGCAGATTTCTTGCTAACTTTGTCCTGATTCAGCATTAGCAGCTGCTGTCAGCTCCCATGAATGTATCTCCCATATGAGATAGCACTCAAAGCCAAGCCTCAGCCCTATTACCCAATAAGCAAAAAAATATGTGTTGTCACAGCTTGGTTTTATCACAGCCCATCTTAACCAGGATGCTCAGCAAATCCCCCAAGCTGGTCAGTGCAACACTGAATCTCTTAGCATGCAGGAGGCAAAATGGTTGCAGGAACGTTCTATGTTTCTGTTCCATCCCCAAAGTTTCCTGTTGTTTAGAAACCTCCTGGATACAAGAGAGATGAATTATTGATATGCCAACCTTGGGAACGAAAAGCAAGGCAAGATTAGAAAAAGGGAAGAGACCTTTATCTGAAGTAAATTGTTTAAAAAAACAGGACATTCAGTTCCTAAGGGGCCACACACAATGAAGAGGAACCAGGCTACCTGTTCCAGTGGACTGTGCAGTTTATAAAACACTGATCACGGGTGATTCAGGGCATACCTCTGGTTTCACTGCCTAGCAGGGGCATACACCACTCCCCCAAACACAGATCCTGATACAGATCCCTTGTGGTCAGCCTGATCCCCAGGACCTGGGTGCAGGTAGATCACACAGCTGGTGTGTCCACCCAGAGTAAGGCACCATGGGCACACTTGGAGGCAGTGTGGGAGCAGACAGGGACCTAAACACAGAATTTCTGCGCTGATTCCCATGTTTTACCTGCAGGGATCTCAGCAGGGTTGCTGTGAGCTCCACATGGTCTCCAAAGCACCTGTATCCATTAGTGGGGATAAGACCTCTCCAGTCATTCTCCAGCAGTGGTCCAAGCCCTCAGACACTGCTCACCTCTCAACCCCTTCAGAGAGGGTTGAGAAGAACAGGCCCTTTATGTCAAGCTGATGAGGAAAACAGATGTCCAACCACGCAAAAAACCCCACATCTGGTGCAGAGTTGGTCTGGAAAAGGGAAACTTTGCATTGAAGTACCCTCCAACAGGTGCATTCCTCTAAAACAATACCACTGTGCCCTCACCAGGGACTCTGAGGTTAGAATAGTGAAGGAATTAATCTGCCTTGCTAACACCTTGTCCTCTTAGGATTCTCCTTTATGGCTTGATTAACCCCATTAACTAGGAGAGAGCACTTCCGCATGACAAACACGTGTGGCATTACACCACTGGTATCTCCCTACTTCTCTAAAGATCCTATATACAGCTCACCACCGGCCACTTCCCCTCAGCTGTGCGTGCTGAATGCAGGCAGGGAAGTTGCAAAAGCACTTGCTCACTCTTCCATGTAATCATGCGCACACTGTTCTTAGAAAGTAGAGAGCTGTGTGCTCTAAAACCGTGCAGCATGCAGAGAGGTGCCAGTGGCCCTCATGTTCCCCCCCATTGTGCCATCAAGGGCAGCCAGGGCACAACATATGAAGAATTCGGAGCAGAAAGAGGACCCAATGTAGGTGCTAAGCTGCAGTGGGGTCACCCTCCCTCTGCCTTAGTCCCAGAAAGGCAAAACCAAAATTAGTCAGGCTGAGATATTTGTGACTGGCGTGTGTAGCTGGAGAGTAACTGAAAGGCCAGTTTGCCCAGACAGAGGAGCAAAAACTGATCTTTGAGCTCGCTGACAAAACCAAAAACAAGAGAGGAGCACAAGGGGGTGCTTGAAGTGAACCTGAAATAGCTGTTGGTTTGGGGTTGGGCTTTTTTTCACAAAACTGCAAGTCTGGAGGAAAAATATTTGAGTTGAAGGATGTATTTTTGTTCCTTTATGAGTTTTTAATGTCATTCTCAAGCAGATTCAATAAAACTGCAGTAAATCTGAAACTAGAATTGGCTTTGAATAATGCTATTGAAGGGCTGTCTTTAAAATGTCAGCATTAAATGTTAAAATGTTTTCAGATTTAACTATAACAATTCATTTCCCTTTACGGCAAGTTTGTATTTATCCTAAATACATGTTCACCAGTGGAAAAAACATGTGGCTGAAAATTGTTACCCTGCCTTGTAGTACAAATTTTTGCATGAAAATACTCAGCAAAAATAAATGTCATCCACCAAATAATTGATGTAATTGGATGCTGCTTATAAGGATGGACAGAAGACAGTACCATGACATCTCTAAGTTCAATAGCTGGCGAGAGTGAATGGAAATCTCCTCCTAAATTAGGAGAAAAGATGTTTTAGATTTGCTTTGGTCTGCAACTCTATGAGTAAGATAAGGAGCCCCCTTGACAACACAAAACCAGGACAGTCAGCAGAGCCAGTTGAAAAATTGCAATTGTTGGTCAAGAGTTTTCAACATTCTTGTCTGAATTTTCCAGTAACCATTTATTTCCCTGCTCAATAGAAAATAAGGAGGAGAAAGAGGGATAATGAATTTTGCCTTTTTCTGAGTGTTTGACTTCGTAACTCTAAGAACTGCATCTGAGTACGTTTGTTTACCTGAAACAAGTACCTTCATGCACAGTGAAGAGTCATTAATCAAACAGTTTGTTTCCAATTTGTTTTTTTTTTCTCTAGAGCTGAGATGCTCCTTGTCGTCCTGAGCAGGCTCAGGGCACCCCACCTTTCGTCCCAGTGAGAGGGCACCTCCTCTGTGCTGGGGGAATTAGCCAGCAATGCTACTTCCCAACCAGCCCAAACACCAAACCACCATCCAGCCACTTCATCTGCCAGCCCTCAAGGAGCTTTGGCGACAGGGACAAGAGTCCATGAGTGAAGCCAGCACCAAAGGAGAAGGATAGAGCAGGACAGAGCAGCACTGTGTCTCTGCTGTTCAGTCTGAGCTCGGGCACACTCATCACCCCCTCAGCCCTGTGCTGACCCTCTGTGCCCACCCTCAGGAGACAGGGCCACTCCCTGCCTCCCAGAGAGGCCTCCCACCATGGTGGGTGTCTGTCTGTAGCTCCGGGAAGGACAGGCTGGGAGCAGCCGCTTGTCCTGATTAAGATAAATGGGGCTGCATAGATCAGCAGAGGATCTGGGGTGTCCATACTTGTACCACTCGATGAGCTGTAGCAAGCTCTGGAGGAGCCTGCACAGAGGAGTTGTGCTGCTTAATTTGTCGGACTGGTCAGGCTTGGAGGCCAGAGAGGAGGTAGCAGGAGCACGGCAGAGCATACCTAGCAAATCTGTAGAGATAGCGGCTGCTAATTAATCTGGAGTGTTTAGTTGGAAGGAGAGCCATACAGGGAAAGGGGTTTAGCCCTTTGTGATCCTGCGCATTCAGTTTCCCACCTCATCTTCTCAAAGCAACTTTTCAGACACGTTTCTAGAACAGCTGTCACTTTTTCTGCATTTCCATTTAAATCCTACTCCTCACCGTTTTGGCAAGCAGTTGATCTCTGACTGGTTTTCCCTCTCAGACACTCAGTGGAGATTTCTAGCCTGACCCTGTGGCACAGCAGCCTGGGCAGCACAGCAGTCCTGATATACTTTCTGAAGCAGCTCTTGGTAGCAGCAGTAAACTGCAAACTATCTCAAACATCCCCAGACCAGACCAGCACACTGTGGGGATATGCTGAGAATTAGACCCAAGAAGAATTCCAATGCACAGATACACAGGACAGAGTAAATCCATCCCGCTGCATCTGGCATGTGGACAGCACAGGCGAGCTTATCTCTTGCATTTTATAATGAGAAAGTGGTAGGCCAGATCCCTAAAGGCATTTAGGTGCTTCGACATTTAACCTTCCACAAGGAAATTAAGTGTGTAATTATGCTTGGAGGTCTGGCCCTAGAGCTCTGCTTTCCCACATTGTTTATTTCTGCATCATTTATTGCTGCCCATGGAGGCAGTAGACATCATCCTCTCTGCCCCTTGGTCATCCAGGTAGCGTGAGTTGGTGCTGTGAGACCCTGATGCTGGTCTCTCCACCCATCTTCAGCTCGAAGCTGTCCGCATGGCCACATTCACTTCTTGTTCATCGAGTTCCTTGGCACTGCTTTATTACATTTTGGATGCCCACACAGGTGTGGGCATGGGAGGGAAGGACAGGGGCCACAGGAGGAGAGATGACAGCTCAGAAAAAGGCTGGATGTCACTGCAGTAGAAAGCGTTGGGCTTCATCATGAGCCACACCCATGAACAGGAGGTGCCAGAAGAGTAGTTTGAGACACTTCATGTTCACACTCCTGTTTTGTAAGGCATCTCCAACAATGTTGATGGCAAAAGGTGTACAGCAACTGGGACAGTCACTTCAGAGCCCTGTTCTGGAGAGAGGCAGGAGACAGAAGATCTCCCTAGGCAGCTGGGAAAAGCACATGGACATGAGATGTCAGAAGGCATTTCCTACTCTTGGTTTCTTTCATTGAAGAACCACAAATGCACTCTACCCAGAGTCTCTCCAGCACCCCAGAAACTGTGTGCCCAGGGGAGTACAAGCATCTCCTCTGTGCTTTTAACACCACTGTCCTTTCCCATTTACAACCTGTGAGCACTCCTCCATTGTTTAGCCATTACTGGCACACCTGGCTGCTGATCTGGTGGCCCCTTGACTCGCACAAGCCCATGGCCACCGCTCTTGTGCTCTTGTACAACACCCTTGTGCCCGTGCCACCTTGGCATGGCCTTGGCGGGTGAAACTTCCAGAGTGACCACAGCTGTCACAGGAGGAGGGTTGTCTTGCCAAGACGTGATGATGTCCTCTCTGATCTCTTAGTTTCAGGGCCCCAGACAAGCAAGAAAGGCTGTCCTGTTGCAGTGGTGTAGAGAACTCCCTCAGCACCACACAGGAATTGGCCACAAATAGTTGCCAAATTCTTCACAACTACTTAGAGATGAATGAAGTGCAGCAGCAAACTTTGACTGTCACTGCCCTGTGTGGTGTGTGGGCATTGGTGGTTTCAAAAAAGTAGTGGGAATAAGGGACAAGCTTTGCTGTGAAAAGGTTTAAGTATTTCCTACAGCAGAGCTTGTAGGTGAGGCCTGTGTCTGGTCACGTCATTGATCCATACAGTTGGATGCTTTCCTGCATCCAGCAGTGGCCAAGAAGTGTTCATGTCCCAAAAAAAAAAAAAAAAAAAGAGCATTAGAGAATAAATTCACTCCTTGTGAAATAGAGGTCAGTAGAGTTACACCAGGAGGGAGGAATTTGGACCAAGATACCTGACTTTGATACAACCTTTTAAATAGTAAAAATATTTTCAGTGGACAGGGAACTGTAAGAGGTTCATAAATGCAAAAGAGAAGAAAAAAAAAATGGTGCTGCTCCCCCGCAGTCTCCTAAAAATAGCAAATTACACACCTAATAAATGTATCAGCAGCCCATGAAATTGACAGCCTGAAATTGAAGAACAGACCCGTTTTGTTTGGAGAAATAGTCTTTAAGAGTGTGGAGGTGAATTAGAAAAATAGCAACTGACATTAAGAGTGCAAGATTAATACGCCCAAGCTTTAATTGAGACAGCCTGAATGAGCCAGAAAAAGAGAAAAAGGGAGAGGATCCCAACTCTGTCTGGCTCCATAGAAACTCCACCTACCATCTCTTTTCAGCTGGAGCTCAAGTTACAGCATTACATCACCCCAAAAACGTCCCTTTGGCTCATAATTCCCTGGGAGCTGGGCATGGATGCTGGGCTCAGGGTTACGGATGCAGCCACTGGGTGCAAATTCACCCATTTGGGTTCATCAGTGTGGGGACAGGCCAAGGGCCACCCTTGGACACCCGTCCAAACTCCCTCCCTCTTTGAAGGATGGGGAACATCAGGGCCACAGTCTCTTGGGGCAATATCCCCACTATCCCATTCCTGGCTGTAACTTTTCCCTGTAGACGGAGAAGATGGATCCGGCTGGTACTGGCAGGGCAGAGGAGATGTTATTTATATTTCAGAACAGAACTGCGTGTTCAACAAACCCTGAAATCCCTAAGCTTGTAAAAGCATTAAGCAGACTGTCCTGACCGTGAGCTTCACTCGAGTTTCCTGGCTTAAACAAGAAAGTCCTTCTCCTAAGCAAGGAATAAGCTCTTGCACAGACAATATTTCAAAAGTCTTGCTGCTACTGAGTAAATAAATGTGTGTAGCAGATACAATAAACATTTTCTTCTGTTCTGAAATCAGAGCTGCAGATCCCAAATCCCCCTGTGCTGTGCAGACTGTAATTACAGGATATGTTAAATTTTCTTTATAGCCAGTCCTGATGGTTGTTAAGTGACCGCACCGCCCAGTACAGCACCCCTCTCTGGTCTGCTACCATTCGTAATGAAAACCAGATGTTTGTTTAAAGTTAATAATCAATACAGCACTCATCCCGAGTCAAGTAGGGCTAAACATTTGCTTAGAGAAGCCATGTCAGAGCCATGATAAGCAGGGGCTCGGAGCAGCACACTGCTGCGGACCCTGCTGGGGCGTGAGATAAACCATTCAAATTCCAGAGAGCAAGTGCTGGGCTCGAGTAGCTCAGCTCAGCCTCCACCAAAGCAACTCAAATAAATGCAGGCCTGGCTTCATCCAGAGCAGCCCAGATCCCTGATAGGCGCCGGAGCCCTGGTCCCAGCCCACACTTGGCGAGGCCAGAGCTTTGCTTTGTGCCAGTCTTTCTCCTGTATCTTAACTGAATAAGAACATGTGCAAGGGGAAGAGCGGAATGCAGTCGAGAACCACAGCACTGACAGGTGGTGAGTGCTCCAAATCGCCGTGAAGGCAGCAGGAGCTGGCAGAGGAGAGGCTGCCTAGCATCTCACCTCAGCCAACTGAGGTCACGGCTGGAGTTTGCTGATCTTTTTAAATCCCAGGTTAGACTAAATCATGTAATTGACTGCTGGGTTGGGCACTGGGATGGAGGAACTGTTAGGGCAAACTTTTCATGGGGCCCACACACCTTCTCACAGATGGTAATATTTGAGCCTTCATCTCAGTAAATAGATGATGAGGACGAGCGTTGGGAATGCTGGTGGAACTCCAGTTGGAAGTAACTCCAGCTGATTTGCTTTGCCGAGATCTTTCCTAACTTGGTGAGGGCTGTCTCCTTGTCAAATATCCTCTACATCCAGCCCAAGAGCAAAGACAACACATCCAGCTGCCTGCCTGCTCTCTTCCCTTTCCCACTTCACTTCCCAGCCTGTGAACAGAGAGGCAAGGGGCCACCTTGTACCCACCACACCTTACTTTTGTATGGCTCTTACCATGGTGAATACCAAGTGAATTACAGAGAATCCTGATCCTAGCCTTTTGCCCGATAGTGGATAAAGATAATTCTCTTGATTTAACCTGTTCCTTTCTGGCACTATTTTGCAGCAGAAGTTGCATGCTTGCCTACAGCCTAACCCAATGAAAAAGTCACTGCTCAAATATTCTGGTATAAAAGAGACTGAGGTTTGAATTTCTAGGCCTTCCCTAGGAAAGCTAGCAAATCAAATGTCAAGAAGAAATGATGAGGAAACATATATGACTCACAGAATCATAGAAATTTTGGTTAGAAGGGACCTCTAGAGGTCATCTAGTCCGACTTCCCACTGGAAGCAGGACTATCACCAGTAGTATTTTACTGGGGCTGTATTTCAGAGTATATGATTTGTGTGTTTGTTTCATCCTTTTTCCTCTCTTCTTTTTTCTCCCCTCCAATTTTTTTATGCAGCACCCTTTTCAAAACCTTTAGTTGCGTGTGGTATCTTCCCCTTAACTTGCATGATTAGACAGAACATTTACCATACAAATATTTGCATAATGTGGCCAATCCCTAAAATTTTTAGGGCTTTTCAGCCCTACGTAAAAGGCTTTTTCTCCCTTAAGCAGGGCATCTTCTGAAGCAAGGTGCCATCCCCCCTGACTCTGGCTCTGCAATCATACAGCTCTTAAGCTGAGGAGGAAGGATGAGAGGATTACAATTCATATGGTGGGTGGCAAGCTACACCATCTTCATTTTTCATTGTGCATCTAGGGAAAGGGAGACATGGGACATCAGAAACACTCACATGCCAATTCTGCTTCTGTGCTGTGCTGTGCTGTTAACTTCCCTGCTTCCTCAGCGCAGAAATCCCCATGTTAAAGTACTCATTTAGAGTTACCCAGAAAAGCTGAAGATAGATTTGGATCCTGTTGGAAGCCTCTGTTTTGTAACAAGCCAGAGCCAACCCTTTTGGCTTCAAAAAAACCCACCCCTGATTCCACTTAAAACAGGTTCAGTAAATGATCTGTGACCAAAAACAAAACCAAGTACTAAAAGCTGGATAAAACTGCCTACCTCACCTCCAAATTAAATGTATCTGACCTGCACACCATGGACAACAAAGCATTCCTAGAACTCCACGGCTCATGGACTTATAAAAAAAAAAGACATTTATTAAAAAACAGTCCATTTGAAATCACTCTAAGGGTGAGTTTTTCCTGTAGAGGATTCATCTTCATTCCCAGGTCACGCCATGCCTTTGGAGCTACAGCATCTTCCTAATACACAGCATCATGACTCTTTCCCTAGTGCAGCCAGACTCCAGCATGAAAAACACCTCACCCCACAACTCTGGGTAGTGCTAAAAGGAAAGTGACAGCCCCAGAATCAGTGGCCGTGGGTCTTTCTCCTCAGGGCTGGTTTGTGTGGCAGAAACCCCCCACAGCAATCTCCTGGAGTTGACTCAGGGATCCCTCGTTCAAGTGGCGCTGGCCCAGAGAGGGCAGGGCTGTCCCTGTGCTCGCCCTTCCCCGTGAGCCGAGCTCAGCGGCCCAGCTGCCACGCAGCCCCCACTCTCACCACATGTTGTCTACAGATGCCTGGAAGCTGGGCTTTGCTGTGCCTAATTCCCAGGCCTTGCCTTAAGCAGCCAAGGTAGCCATGCCATAATGTTTTCAAAATAGCGGTCCAATGTCAGCCTTTGCACTGAAAAAAACACCTTTGCCTTTGGGACAAAAGGCCTCCAGTTTGGGTGTTCCTGAGACCTGGTTGGGCATGGTGCTCCCATCATTCTCAGGAAAAGGCACAGGATTTGGCTGGTGTCTGGTACAACTGGATCCAGCAGTGTATTCTCATCTAAA
Source organism: Dasyornis broadbenti (assembly GCA_013397935.1). NCBI lineage: Eukaryota > Metazoa > Chordata > Aves > Passeriformes > Dasyornithidae > Dasyornis > Dasyornis broadbenti. The sequence goes on from VZRN01003946.1 coordinate 394,037, forward strand.
ATCTTCTTTTCCTGGAAGAGATACTGCCCTTTTTTTATTCTTGTTCTTTTCCCCGGCTTTGTAAGTAATCCTGTTCTTCACTCTCCACTGTCTTGGCACCTTCCAAGCAAAATCTGACACTGAGGAATAGATCTCTTTTTTTTCAAGTAACAAATGGAAATACATTTTTGCCGCAGCCTTCCAATCTGCACAGGCGACACTGTCAAAATGCTCTGAACTTTTTTTGGAAGCAGCAGATGACTACAGCTGGTTAGCACAATTATAGCCGTTGTGTAATGCTTGGATCCTCTGTCGTTTCATTCATTCTATTCATCAAACTCTGCATTAGACTGTGGGGGAAGATTTGCCTGATGGTAAATTTACATTTTTTCCTATGTTGCTGTTATTCCTCATCGTTAAAGGGACACTGGCAAGTGACACATCACTTTTTAAATGTCGTTTCAGAAGTTGTTTACCCTGTAATCTACAGTATCCTCTTAGAAGCCAGAAGAATGGAGAGCTTGAGCAATTTGGCATTTCTTCACTCTTGCATATTGATTTTTTTTTTTTTCACTGTGGGCTGGAGGAAGTTCCAACACTTTCTACTTACAGTGGTTCATAGTGAACTTAAAGACAGAGGCCACCAATTTTCACAGCGCTCCCAGAGCTATGTAAGTATTATTCCAAAACTATCTCAGTTTCACAGGCAGGACGAAAGCAGCCCTTGCAGAGATGGGGTGGGAGCTGTGTAAGTTTTATATCCAAGCACCTCTGTCCCAACCAGGGGGCTTTGGGAGGAAAGAAAAACCCTCTCTAAAAAAATAATCTTCCAAAATGACTGTCCACCCTAGAGAATGAGCAAGCCCTCCTCATCTTGCCACCACAGTGACAGCCACCATGGTCCTGCAGGGGAACAACCAGGAATGGCCCCAGAAGTCCCTACAGGGTGTCCAAGTCCCACAATAATGGGAAAAAGGAGTACAAAGCTGACCTCTTTCCCTGATTTTATCCATAATTATAGCAGGCCAAGGTACTGAATTTTAGTACTTGCATATACAATTTTTTTAGTGGTTTGCAATATCATCCACATTATATCAACATGGGATCCAAATAATAAAATGGATACTGATGCTGATACCATTTTTTTATTCCATAATACCTCCATTATCTTTGAGCTTTCTTGATTTTTCTTCAAGATCAAAAACTAAACTTTGTTGAAAACTTTTTTTTTGCCATTCTCAAGATGGAGGCTTTGGGGAAATTTTGCAGACTTTTTTGTGTCTCAAGTCTTTCACAGGAAAAGTGGAGAACTGTGAAAAAAAGGTGTATTTCTAAATGAATTTTGATACTGTTGTAACAAAAGAAGTAAAAAAAACAATAATGGGATGTCATTGAGGGAAGAAAAAGGGAAGGAATATAGTTTACAGATGCTGTTCCTACTTTTCTTCCTCTTTTTGGTCTTCCTATATTAAAAATAAGCAAGTGAACCAAAAATAAAATAGAAATGTTTGAGGTTTTGTAGCTCCCCTGTGTGTGATTTTCATTTATTGTTCCTTTTCTTTCCCTCTATTGTTCAATCCGTAGGACTGTATACTTAAAATTCATTTGGGTGATTAAATCAGTGAGAACAACAGTTTCATTAGGCTGGATCAGAAAGCAGCTCCAGTCAGGGTTTTCCTGATTCCATCCCAGGAAGGGGAAGAAGGACAGTGTCACCCAGCATCAGTCCCTGAGGGACCAAAGAGCCTGAGATGGACCTTGCAGATCAAGATACACCTTATACCATGTGAAGCAGCCATCCTAAGCAGTGACAAGTTGTCACCAGCAGCGTCCCTGGGTTCCACTGCAATAAAGATTATTTATGCACCATGGCTGCTAAGTGCTACTAAACACAAAAACAAATGACACTATAGTCTCAGACCCCTAAATTTGTCTCTCTGCTGTATATATTCTTTGCTTTCCCTTTGGCTGCCTTCTTGCTAGCTGTAAATTGCATAATTCATTCTCTCCGTTGTTTTATAGTTTTGTGGTGAAATTCAGATTTATCATCATTAAATATTGTTATCACTGTTTACACAATGACGCAAACTGTCTGAAATGTGTCTCGGACTCAATGCTGACATCTAACCTCAGCAGAAGATGGGACTCTCCAGACCAACTCAGACCCGGCCTACAAGCCAAGTAATAGGGATGAAATTGGAGAAAGCTGTTGTAATCCAGGGCATTGGGAGTGAGGGTCATTACATGTTTAATTCTGCTTCTCAAAAGTGCAGTGCACAGTTTGTCAAGAAACGAGCCACTTAGGGGTTTTAATATTAGTTAGCAAGGATTATTTTTTTCCCTTGAAACACATATAAACCAAAGATATTGTAGAAGATAGACTGTGTCCAACAGGAGGATAAAAGACTCATTTCTCCTCTGCTTTCTATCTTCTTCTCAAACTCTGGTGGAATTGCAGACCAGAAACCTTTCCATTTTGCATAATTATTTCATGGCCTGGGTGTTGGGGATCTCCTGTCTGAGGTCAAGGACCTGCCATCCCCCTTATTCAAAACCAAGAAAGCTACTAGTGTGGGGCCATGTGTTGGTAATCCCCAAAACAAAGACCACGATATCCTGCAGCAATGGGATGCTGGATTGTAGGACAAGAGGAACACTCTGCTCCCTCTGACATTCACTCCATGCCTTGCTGGACTGGGGTGACCTGTGGGACATTTCATTTAGCCCCACTCAAGTAACACCACAGATTAGCAGGTCTCCAGGAAAGCTGTGAAGTGCTGGGCTGTCAATCTCTCAGGGCTGGCCCTGCCTTGGCTGGTTCATAATAATGTCATCATGAAAGATTAAGATGTTGCATCTTGGCGAAAAGGAGCGATAGTGCAATAAATCCCTCCATTGGGGCACTTCCTCTGACTGGTTGTCTGTGCAGCCATTTCAAGCTGCTCTGAAATTAATTTCAACATTCTTGTAGGCACTTATCTCCCCAAAGTGAGATTTCCTGGGAATCATCAGGGAAGGAATGAAGACAGAAGAAATACAGCTAAACCCCGGCACTTAAGACCTGAGTCCTCTCTCGTTAATGCTCTTCGTGTAAATCAGGAGGAATTCCATTTTCATCGAGGGAATTATGTCAGTGATATACTGTTAGTGAGAAGAGACTCGGGTGTGAGTCCTTTTAGTTGGGCTTCCTTTATTCATTTTTACAAAAGGAGCCCCTGATCCTGTAGATGGCTGTGCTCAGCTTTTGGATATCGGAGTAAAGACGGGATAAAGATATGGGATGGGAAGCATGATTGCTACATCCTTAGACTTCATCCCGTACACAAAGCTTCAGAATCAAAGCTTAGTCACTTCAGAGAGAAATTACAGTCAGAGTCATAAGCAAGTACTAGCTCAATAATACTTAAAATCACATGTTCTTTGATGCATTTCACTGCAGCTTGGATCTCCTTTCTTGGGGGAAGTTATTTTTTTCCTATCTTTCCAACAAGTAAACTTCAGACCTGAAACCTAATGTGGCTAAAAAAATTATTATTTGCTGTATCTAATAAAAAAATAATTGATGGGGTCTGAGTTTGGGGGAGGAAATAGTGCAGGGTAACAGATATGGAACAAAATGCCATGGTGGAGGCAGCCATCGCACCAGGCAACAAATATGGAACAAAATGCCATGGCAGTGAAAGCCGTCCCACAGTGAATACAACCAGCTGGGTGTCTGGATGCTTTATAAAATTCTATTGTGAAATGCACAGATGATGAGCACAGCTGCAAAACATCAGGAGTGTTTATCATGATCTCCCAGAGCGTTCTGGGTGTGTTCCCCTTTGACACTATTTATGTAGGCTTAACCTATGCTGATTTCAATGGAGACATCAAAATTGTTTCAAGGTGCATCCTATTATACACGATAAGCTTGTGCCTTAAGGTTTCTCTCGCCAGTCTTATGCGGTGTTTATCAGCATGCAAAGGACAACTGAATGAAGAAGTAGCTGATAGCATCTGACTAACCGGCTGCTGTTGCTGAAGCAAATAAAAGACGTTTCTGGCACTCACACAAGTATTAAAAAGGGGATTAAGCAGATCTTTGGGATGGAATTCAGGCTAAAACAAAATTTGTAATCCATCCTTCTAAGCCTAAACATTACAACAATCTTCAAGCAAAAGGCCTGACTCTTCCTGGCATTTTCTATTTTACCTGAATGTGGGTCCTTCCCAATGACACACTGGTGTGCTCTGAGAATAGCACAGACAAAAATCCCCCCTTGTGATGTGCTTCACCTGCTTGTGTTTTCTGAGGTTTATCATGATCCCTGCGTCCCATAACGTACAATAATCCTCTGATCTGTTCAGACAGTTCACAGGCATAAATGTTGTCACAACTCTGGCACAAACCTGTTATACCATAGAGGAGAGGATAATGTAGGAGCCTGTTCCAAATTTCCTCAGATATCTTCCTGTAAAAAAGAATAAATAATAGTAATAAAAAATAAAAATAAAATAATAATTCTGTGTGGTTTATACTTCCTGATTTTGACAATCAGTGAAAGCATCAAATGCTCCTAAGGAAGCTGATTTTGTAAGTTCCACCTTGTGACAAGGAGAGAAAGGGAGCAAGAATATTGGGTGAGAATTGATACTGAGAGCTACCTGCCCAAAGAGAGGTTTTACAGCAATACTTCAAGAAGTAACTTAGGAAATGGTGTTGTTATAAAATGAAATTAGGGAATTATTAACTTTGTTATACTTCAGTAAAATCTCTGGAAGGAAAAAATGAAAGTAATTAAACCACAGTATTAACCTTACCAACAATCCCCCCTTTCCAACACTAAGAACTTGTGGCAACTTTGCTTAGTCTTCATTAAGCATTTTCAAACAGTTAATTGCTAACAGTGTCTCCTATAACTGTGAAATCCCTGTAGCACTGTCACAGCTTTAGTGCCAGATTTTAAGAGTGAGGGAGTACTGGGACAGACACTGTAATCACTAACCCAGGTCTCAAAGCTCTTCAGATTGAACTGTTTACATTGTACTTAGACAGATTATTTTTCCCCTCTGAGATTCACAAATTGCTTAACAGAAGTCACATCTTTTTTTTTTNTTTTTTTTTACATTAGGAGCTGAAATGCAGAGTACAAAAAGATTTACCAAAGCCAGTTTGTTAGAAAGCTGAGATTAGAAATCAGAACTTCTAAATGCAATCTCCTACCTAATCAGCAGAGAAAACGGCTTCTTGGACCTCAAAAATGAAGCCTCTATCTCATTCTTCCAGGGCTGCACAGAGAAGGAATTTCAGTTCTTCTGGTCCTGAGAATGGTCTGTTCTAAAGGAAAAAGCCATATTCCCTTCTAAACATCTCAGCCCAGGTAGTTGTCATAGGTATGAGAGCTTTGTCATAGGCCAGCCCTTTGCAAGGCAGGTGCTGGGGCAGGGGTCTGTGCAAATTCCATTGATGACAATGGACTGCAGATCAGATCTTTGCCCCTCCTTGCCATCAGCTTGTAGTGGTACTACTGATCACAGACGAATGAAGAGCTAAAGGCAGTCCCTGGATTTGTGTCAAAACCTCTTATTAACAAGTTGTAAAAGTTGCAGGGGAGGAGGCATTTTTCTATAGCCTCACCATTTTAGTATTTTATCTTTCTCTCTTTGCAAAGTTGTTTTTACAAAGCCAGGTATTGGCTGGACCCCAGCAGCTCTTATCACAAATTAAATTTTGCATTTATTTGCACTTTTATCTTTGGAAAGGAGGAGGTTTTATTAATAGCAGTGTTAATGTTCATATCTGGAATTCACTTCTGGATGGAGAAACTCCTGTGCCAGCATTCAGCCAGGAGTGAACTTTATGATCGTGTTATCAACTCTGAAAACAGGAGATTAAGCAACAGCCGCTGAAGTGGTAACAGATTTTTACCTCTATCAGGATCAGTTGCCCACCCCTCTGTATTGTTTCCCTGTAGTATCAATCTCTCATACTCAAGTATATTTCCCCAATGTAAGAGAACCACCGCACAGCATTATTTGTAAAACAGCTCTGTCCTGAAATCCGATAGTGCATGAACCCAACCTGATGATTTATGAACTCACAGCTAAGCAAGAAACAGTTCCCCTGCAGCCCAGAGAAAATATACTGTAACATGCTAAATCTCTTTTTTAAATGTAAAATCATATTGCTGTTCAGGTTTGTGGCTTTCTTAAATGTGGTTGTGCTCAGAAAAGTGACTATAAAAATAGTACACTTTTAATCAATGGATCTGCTGTCTTCTGCAGGAAATTTGAGTCAGATATGTTTCATTTACTGACAAAAATAATACCTTATTTTTGTGTTTTCTACTCTGCTAGCAGCATAGAAACTATGCAGCCCTGAGAAAAGTAGCCAGCTCTCCTGTGGTTCATGCACCATCGACAGTACATGTAATTAACTTTAATCACTGGGTTTTGATTGCCTGTGCAAGGAGATTAGGTTGATTTCCATATCCGGGACTGAATCTACTGAGCTACTGGCTACAAATACTGGGCCACTTTTTCCAGTGGTACTCAGGTCCCTCAGCTGCAGCTGGAATTCTGGCCCTTCATTTTCTCGATGCTTGCCCTCTTCGAGCAGGGATTTCTGCTCAACGGTGATCATGCCACACAACACACAGATTCAGACCTGGCACGTGTCCCTGCACAGGAGGATAAAGGATTGGCAAGACCAGCAATGCACCCACCCTGACCTCACTGCCCTCTAACTGGGTGAGAAAATGTCATGCTTGAGATCTCAGGTACCCAACAGAATATATACTCCTGACTCACCCCAGCTGCAAAATAAAATATGTGAACATGTACCACTGAGACAGCTGGCTGGTAGATCATCTAGGTGGTAAATGGTGGGGTAAAATGGGTCTCCAGCCACCAGTAACTACACAAAATGACTTTTAGTCTAATTCATAATGAGCTTGTAACAGTATGGGCATGTAATCAGTACTAAGAGAGACTGGGTAATCCCTGAAGTCATGCTATCCCTCCTGCTGGCACAGTCTTGCCATCAACCCCCGGCTGTGAGTGCTCACCCACATCTGTCACACATCTGGCTATTTTCAGAAGGATTTAGCCAACAGGTGGACTGAACTGCCAGTGCGTTTCATCTGCTCCTGGGTCTTTTTCTTACACTGCCAAAGCAATTCAAAATGAAATTTTCCTTTCAAAACAGTTCCCAGACTACACGATATTCTAGCTGCAAATGAAAGCCACGCTGTCACCCAACAAGCCTGCTGTTTGCTTGCAACACTGGAAATAAGCATGCTGGAAGCAGACAAGAAAGTTTTCAAGTCAGTCCATTGTTAACTGCAAGACATGATGAAGCTGCAATTGCCCCACATTTTCCAGATAAACCAAAGGAGGAAGCTCCCATCCTGATGGCCTGAGTTACAGGAAGGGCAATTCTGCATGAAAAATTCACATTTGCCACAAGCAAATATACCCTTTACATGGTATTTTGCATGGAGAGTGTGGTGAGCTGGCTCTGCAAAGCTGACCATCAGCACCCTTTGGTGAGGCTGATGAATGGTATCAAAGCTTGCCAAACACCTTTACCAACTATAAGAGTTTCTGCAATTTCTGTGTAAGGTAGATGTCGGTGTGGATTCATTCTCACAGGCTGCGATTGGTTTACTAAATTAAGATCCTCTACAAAACATTCAATCTGTAACTGAATTTTCCCTTTCTGATTTCATGCAGTTTGACATTAAACACAGCTGTCTTAGGTAGCTAACTCCACTTGTTCCCGATATTTCATTATGACAAATGGGATGTATTTACATCACTTATCATAAGATCAACATTGCAGCCAAGCAAGTGTTAGCTTATTTATTGTCAGCCAGGGGATGGATGGTCTTAAGTGCCTCCTTACTTAAAGGGATGATTCCTTAACAAAGTCTCTTCTCATGGATGAAGTGTTGGTCTTCAGTCTTTGTCCATCAGTCTATCAAATTTTGTCAATCACACTGATTGCAGTCCTGTGCAAAATGAGCTTGTTCTGGCTGATCCAAATACATCAGTGAAACAATATCAATTTTTAGTTTTTTCTTGCTTGTGAGCATTGTGGTTGTGATTTTCCTCCCTGGATCTGACAGGCCTAAGAGTGACCAGGTGGTCCTTCCTGCCTCTCACTGCATGAAAGGACCACGGAATTACAGACGATATTTTGGTCAGGAAGATACTTCTCTGGTAAAGGGCTTTCCCAACATTTCCTGTGATGACGAGCCCACAGGCAGCCCTGGCTGGCCAGGGGAGCTGCATTAGCGGTGCTTCCACCAGCGCCCCAATAAGCCCCGACCTGGTGTTATTTGTACTTCTTAGTCACCTTTATTTGTTAAAGAGGCCAGACAAGACAAACATTTGTGATGCCTTGTTTATTCTGCAGCTTTCACTGAAGCATATTAAACTCATCATTACTTCATATAAGCCCGAGATAGGCATTTTTTTGCTGGCAAGTGTTGACAGTAAGTAACAGACACTCTGCCACAAGGTAACATGTTTATATACTGGTGCGAATGCCTGGTGGATTTTATTCCTGTAAAACTATCACAGATAAAGAAGCTACTATCAGATAAGTGACTATAATAAATGGCCACAATTAGTGCTCTGCTGATGAGACTACTCGGTGGTCTCTGCTCTGTTTTAGACAAACCCCAGGCTCAGTTTGCTTAGTATAAATGGAGACAAGAACCATTTAAAATAACATCAGCCTCTCTTGATTTCGGGGGGTGTTTCACCAAAATACCACTGTTAACTGAGTTGAAATCTCCCTGTATTTATCTTCAGAGGACATACAAATGGGAAAATCAAGTCAGAAATAAAATAGAGATGTTCATTTATGTGCACGCATACACACACACACACTCTCTCACACACACACACACACAGAGGCTCTTTGCAGGTTTCCCTGTCTTTGGACTTTGGGTTAAACTGTGGGATTTGGTCCCAGCTGGCATTAGTGCTCACAACCCTTTCTGTTTGATGTCACTGGAAATAACATTGAGAGTCACGGGGGTTGGAGAGGCACCAACCTGAAGCTGCCTGCACCCCACCAGAGCTGTGTGCACCCTGCTGCTACTACGCCAAGCAGGGAGTGAGAAATGCCCAGAACATCCAGCCGGATCTCCTTATGGCCAGTTCTTAAAAATGGGAGCCTATAATTTAGGCACTTTATGTCTTTAAAAACACGTTTATACCCTTGCACAGTCTAGTCATTTATAGAATGACTTGCATTTACAATGGACTACTTCTATAGACAGACAGATAGATAGATAGATATGTGTGTATGTGTGTACATGTCCATACTCCAATACATACATGTGGATAGCTGTATGAATGCGCTGAAAGAGATTTCTGACATACTTTTATTGACATTAAAATAATGATAATAGAAAAGCTCAAATGGATTGCTTGTAAAACACAGGCTGTAATCCTCTCAAGTTATTTTTCATCTGCAACTGCACATTTTGTTTATGTAGTGTCAAAATGACACCATCCAGCACAGTCTTCTGGACATGTCTCTGGATCTATCTTCTAACCCCTCCTGAAATGAGGTGACTTCTTCAGAACCAACTGGTGGGAAAAGATCTTCCATAAAAGCATGTTCCTACTGGGTTTTATAGTTCTACTGGATTTAATATTTCCCAATAAGAGAAATTGCATTGCATGGTAAAGGAACCCATATACACCTCATCCCAGGAATTAAGGGCTTGTGCACAGTAGGATTTATGGTGGTTCTTTGTATTCCCATTGCCAGAATATCTCATAAACTCACAAAAGTTATGCAGGCTTCAGTGTATTTACCCTTACATGAGCTTAAAGCTGATTTATTTGACCTCTGAAAAACAAGATAATAGTCCTTGTTGAAAACTCCATGTAGTCCAGATTAAAGGAAGACTATCAAGTAGTTTAAGCCCCAAATCTGAACTGCCTTTAACTATCATAATTTGAGTACAGCATTCACTTAATTGTGATGAAAGTCAGTATATGGTTTTTGCCCATCTATGCAATTTATACATGTGTGTTCCTGTAGATTTTTGCATGCATTAAGCCCCAAGGCTCCCTGGTGGAAGCGACTCAGGTGAAATAGCGCATTGCAGTAAGTCACTACAGAGTAAACACTACTTTAAGACACCACAAAAAATCCATATGGGGCTTTGTACCCCAAAGACAATGATAACTACTACACTGGTAAGAATTTCCTTAGAGAATGCAGGGTCTTAGAGAAGAGCAAATAATTTCTCTCAGTGATTTGCCTGTATGGGTTGTTTCGCATTTGTAAGTGGGCTGTGTGCATGAGGCAGAAATCTTCTCTGTGTTAGCTGTTTATGACACCTTACAAACCTCACTTCAAGAAGAAAACGAATGGGAGAAATCAGTAGGAAGAAACTATTAATTCCCCACATCCTGGCCCATGCCTGGATTGCATGCCAATAGACATGGAAAGTTAATAGACCCATTTATTTCCCAGTATCAATTTCAGCTGTGACAAATAAGCCACAGATACTTACATGCGACCCTAAATCTATTTATCTGCAGCACCAAATCTCATTCAAAGTACCCAGAGGTATTACCAGCCTTCAGGTGCTTAAATAGATCATCCCCAGTGAAACCATCAATTCCACTGAAGTGTACCTTTAAGGACTAAAGACTTGGTCCATAAATGAGTAACGCACTGAGGGAAGGGAAGCAGGGTCCCCTGGTAAGCAAGGACACAGGTAGCAGCCCATGCTAAATGAGCACTTCACACAAAACACCTTGAGGCTGCCTTGGCTGCTGTGTGCCTGTGTGGAGTATTGTCAAGGTTGTGAGTTCACAACAGGAGTTTCATACACGTGTGGCCCATGCCAAACCCTCCTGTCTCCATGCAAAGAAAAAAGATTACTTCTGTAATCAGAAGCAGACCTCATTCTTAGATGAAATCAGGGCAGAAACTAAGGACTACCTACACTGTTTATACCCTGTAGATCTTCCTCAGCCACAAAACAAAAATGGTTTGACTAGAAGTGCTTTTTATTTCCTACTCACTGGTCTACTGGCATTATTAGTCCCCAGGATTATATTGGAATCATCAGGTATACAAATCCTTTCAAAAACATCTGAACCTACTGGAAAACTGGATATTTCTATAGAATCAAGTAGGACAGATATGCAAGATGATGGGGGAGGAAGGGAAGATCTTTCCAAGTAATTGAGAAAAAAAAAGCTTTATCTTCCAACTCTCCTTTCCCTCTTCTGGTCATTCTACTTTTTAAATCTTGTATATAAGTATTTCTGAGTCAGCATTCTGCAAAAGCCATGTTTTAGTAAATTAAATGGCTATTAAACAGCTATTTCTGGAGCTATTAATATAGCTCCAGAAATTAAAATAGCTATTGAGTTACTCCAAAAATGCCTCCTTAAATGACAGGTCAGGAAAACATTTTTCACCTTAATGGAGAAACACTGCAATGGAGCAAGAAGCAACTTGGAAGCAGAAGCAGGGAAGACGGGAAGACATGGTTCAAGTTCCCCTTCATATTTTCTTAAGAAGAAAAACTATCTTTTCATAAGTAACTCACATACAGTTCCAGCCAGGTCCACATAGATTTAGACAGGACTTGGTTCAACCTCTCTGCTCTTCCCTGGGTTTTATGTTCAAAAAAGGCCCTAGGAAAAAGTGTGTTTGGCAAAGGTGCTTGGATGTATATCTTAAGACACAGAGAGAACTATATTAACATTGGTGTCTGGGTTGATTTGTGCATGCAGGGGATGAGGAAGGGTCCGTACACTCATATCTGTCTCCTGAGCTTTCACTGTAACCGACTGAAGGTTGCAGCCCTGTTTGAACCCAGAGCTAATTCACAATACACCACAGAATGTAATGATATATTCCATTGCATGAGTACAGTAAAGGCACTGTTTATTACCCTGCCGTAATTTCAGGCTTTAAAAAATGATGGCCAGAGAGGTGAAAGAGAGGTGTCCTTTTCATGCACAAGCCAGGCCAACCAGGGGATGTGAAATGCCTGTTCTCAGCACCAGCCTGGGTTAATCTGTTCTGTTGGCTTTGAATCTTCGTCTGGATTTACACCGAGAAATGTTTAAAATCAGTCAAATGCCCAAACAGATTGCAAATGTGACTGGGTTTAAACAACAAAAATGTGTCTACAATATTTGTTTTTGCCCCAGAAGTGTCACACAAGAAAAAAAAAAAAAAACAACCAAAGACTGCCTTTTACAGTCTGGACCTCAGTGGCTGATTTATTAGCTTTCCTGTTTTCATCAACATGTTCAAGTTGCTAAAACCCATCCTGTTAAGCCTAATGTGTCTGGCATTCATCTTCACTTCAGTACCATCTGCAATAACAAGCAACAGATCCGTAACCTGCAGTTGTAATGCCTCTCCAAGAGTATCTGCCAGTAAAAAAAATAAATAAAATTAAAAAAAATAAAATAAAATAAAATAAAATAAAATAAAATAAAATAAAATAAAATAAAATAAAATAAAATAAAATAAAATAAAATAAAA
>VZRN01003946.1:406615-424592 GCA_013397935.1 Dasyornis broadbenti
AAGGAAAGGAAAGGAAAGGAAAGGAAAGGAAAGGAAAGGAAAGGAAAGGAAAGGAAAGGAAAGGAAAGGAAAGGAAAGGAAAGGAAAGGAAAGGAAAAGCAGAATGAGCCTGCTTCCAGCTTGGGACAATTCCTTGGTCCTATTTTCCTTGATCACAGTAAGCTGTTGCACTTTCATTTTCTTATGGGGAGGGGGAAGGGGTTTCTGTTTAAATGAGTTCATAACCTGGCAAATAGCAAAGGCTTTTTCAGTTCCTGTGGGAAGTATCTGTTCTTTTTATTTCTGCAGTAATGAAATTAAGCTGCGAGCATTGGGTAAACAGCTAGAGAAGTATCCTACGGACATTTGCTCCAGTGAAGTTCTTTATGCTCAGCGACATTTCCTTTTTACAGCTTCTTCTCCATTCCAATCTTGGTGGGAGCACCACTTTGCTGACAATAACAGGAGGGAAAGGGGCAATTGTTGTTAGTATGCCTGTGAATGAGCAGCTGAAGTAACATTCACCCCCTAACATTCACACTCAAAAATTTGCTCAGAGCTTTCTTAAGAGGATCAAAACCCTAACCCGGAGTCATGTGTTCCAGAAGGACTGCTGCAGGCTGCAAGGGATGGGAGTATAAATGCAGGGTGAGTTATTAAACAATCCCTCCCTCACACTCTCCTGCCTCTAACCACTTCTAAGACATCCCATTCCTGACATCTTCACATTCTTGGTGTCCCTATGTGAATTTCTGACACAAATAAGTTTCCTCCCCTTGATCTTCAAGCATCCACTAAACCCTTGGACAGGTATTGTCCATCTCATCTTCCCCTTTTTGTTAGCCTTCATCCTGGTTCCTGTTAGTTCCATTTGATGGTCCCTTGTTGTGCACAGAAATGTGTGCCCATCTCTCTGAGCCCTTTTTCATTTCTGTATGTGAGTGGTGGCACTGAAGTGTAGCTTTAGTTAGGCTCAGATGATCTTCAAGCCTTCTCAGAGGTATTAATGGCAAGGGAGGGGATGGCAGCCATGCCATGGGAGACAAGTGAACCTTGTATGTGTGCCCCACAAGCTGCGAGTTCACAGCTAGCTGAAGAATCATTTTAATTAAGCAAATTGCAAGCATTTGGCCTCATGCACAGATATCCTTCAAAGAGAAAAGGGAACTCTAATCTCTGAAAGTATTATGCTGTGAGTAGTTCTGTATGCAGGTCCATTAGCAACAAACCTGTTGAAGGAAGTTGTTATTGTGGTAATTTTATTGACAGAGCTGGAAAATCCCTTTGTATCACTTCTCTCATTCTCTTCACTTTTTGCTTTGTTCTGCGTACACACAGTAGTACCTCTCCTAATTTGGGCTGTCCAGGCTAATACAAGCAATGTAAGAACTGCAATGACTAAAATGGTGTGGAAGTATTGGAAACCAAAAAAATCCCTCAAGAGCAATTACTTTACTACCTTTAGTTTAAAAAAAAAAAAAAAAAGCATTCTGGGAAGGAAAGGTGTGAAAAATATTTAATAGGTGACTGGAGAGCTTCATTTGTAAAATATCAAGAACTTATCTCAGTGGAGGTTGCTGAGATCTTAAGGGATATTACTGCATGGAAAACAAAGAGTGGAAACTCATCTTAGTCAAATTTGAAAGGGAGCATCAGTATTGTTTACACTTGTTTCTGACTTTATCAGCATGAAAGCTGCCTGCTGAGATTTGGTTAAATTCCCTTTGAGTCATTTGTGGTAAATATGAGTCTAAATAGAAGTGACTGGGATATTCAGTGGCTTGGCATTCAGCTGGGAGTGTGTGTTGCAGTAGGGGTTTTGGCCACAGAGAAAAGCTGACAAAATGCAAGACAAAAGAGTTGTATTTGAGGTGAGAGATTTCTTAGCTTTAACAGTATAGGAGTAGACTGGTACTAGACAAAGTAGAAAAGTGGAACTAGATGGGCAGAAAATCAAAAATACAGATTTGGAATAGAAGCATTTCATGCCAGGGGCATCTGGTAAACAGCCTGAAACTGGATAACTGAACTTGGACTGCAACACTTGAGGATAAAGTTGGTGACAATGAGTTTTGTAACAGGATTCAGAGTATTTTGGATTTTTGAGCACTCTAAGATCTGGTGAAAAGCACCAGGAGGGACCCAAGTGTGTAATTACTGTTATTATTAAAACCATTATTACAACAGTGATATTATGAATAAATCAGCACATGGCAAATGCCTTTCAGTGAAGGCAAAGGCAAAATAATGTGTCTGGTAGCAAGGAGGGAAGCTAATTATTATGTGCAAAATGAAACAGCCATTCAGCATGCTGATCAGGAATAAACATTTGGGAGTCATTGTGGAAAAAAACATGGAAACCATTAGCCCAGTTCAGAATAGCAGAAAAGGTAAAAGCAAGAGAGGCTGTGTTGTTCCTGCACAACACTCTGGTTTGGTGCCCCATTTCTGAGCTCATCTTGTGTTGTGGATGTGTTCACATTGACTACAAAAGCAAGGGTCCCATTCAGCTGGGCAAGGTGTCCCTGTATCCAAAAGCAGAGTCCCTGCTGCAAGGCATTTAGGCTAAAAATCTCAAAAATGCCAGAGGAGCTTCTAAAGAAGGGGAGTTCCTGATTGCACAGGGCCATTTTGGCCAGCCAAAGTCAGAGGAGGGGAGCCCTTCTGTCTCCCATATTCTGGGAAAGACAAACCAGCCAAGGCAGCCGGCAGGACCAGGGAGAGGTAACAGCTCAGCACCTCCAGGCTCTCTGCCCATGGGATGAGAGGGCAGGATTTTGTCTCACACCACCCCAGACAGAAGGCTGAGGTCACCATTGCCAGGATCTGAGCTCACACCCTCCCAGAGCCACATGGACCTGCTTTGCCAGGGACAGAATCTTCATTTCTGAGCCAAGCCTGTTGAGAGGGGTGAGTGAGGCTCAGGAAAGCAGGATACAGGAATAAAGCTGCACAGGAAAGATGTAGCAGTGAGGGAATCCAAAAGTTGATTTTAACTGTAATGGGGTTTAACTGCACAGCATTCAAAGGGTACAAACCAGGTCTTCATTTGTTATAGTATGACACAACTGCTCCAGCTCTAGCTGCCCACAGCTTCCCCTGCTTCAGCAGCATTTTCTATGAAGCCTTTCTGACTGCCAGAGCCAGACCCAAGCCGTTAGCACAGAGGTGGATGGCATTTATTTGCTTTCCTCCTGATCCTTTTCTTTTTTTTTTTTTTTCCCCCAAGTGGTCTCTTCTGCTAAATTCTAAGAGTGCTTTGCTCCTTTGAAAACAGAAAGGTCTGAGTCCAGTCATCTTTTAGTGACTCCCTTGCAGCCAGTTTCCCACAAAAATAAGCAAACTGGAGAAAGGAGTCAGAGCCTAAGCCCTTTATGGGAGATTGATTGTAAAGCTGGTGGCAGTGTGACAAGCTGATTTGTGGTGGCTCCTCAGAGCTTGTTTGAACTGTAAACTTCAGTCACATTTATTTATTGTATCAATACAGGTTTGTCACAACCAGCCTGAACATAAATGCTGCTATCTCATGCCCTGACCATGGAATGCCAGGCATGGGGAGGGCACAAGTATGTGTTTGTGTGTGGGTGTATGTGCATGCATGTGTCTGAGACACACGGCACACCCTCTTGCAGCCCCTGGTTATCCTCTCCTCTGCTCAAGTGCATGCTAGATCAGGAGCTTAGCTTGCTGCCACATTTGGTGATGCCACAGCTTTCCATGACAGCACCCGCCTGGGGTTTTGTGGCTCCGTCGCAGAGACCTGGACCCCTTTGCGAGGCTTAATTCCCTTTGCTGTCATCTTTTCCAGTGACAGCTACAGCAGCTGTTTCTTCTTCCTCCATAGCATGTGGGTTGCCAGAAAGCCTGAGGGGCCCACCAGCCAATTTTCATACTTAGATCTAGGTCCGTATCTTCATCATATTTTCTTGAAACAGTAGTCTCATAGTGGGTCTCTCTACCTTCTACACAAATGTGATTTAATGTCTTCCTCAGCAGCACTGGGCTTGTCTGCTGTAACATGAAATTGTAAGAAGGGCTGGCTCTTCTCTCATTAATGTAATCGCTTTAGAGTAGTTGATACATCCTGTACACAGCTTATGGTGTAGAGTTTTATGTCATATTACTTCACCTCCATATAAGTCTAAACAGGTCATAAAAGATATGAAGAAGAAGAAAAATATAATGAAAAATATATAATGTTGCTGGAACTAGGACACAAAATTATTTTCATAGCAACGAATAAATAAATGCCTTACCAGAAGTCCTACTTTTTTTGCAAAGAAAAATGCAGATAAAAGGGAAAATACTATACCATTCCAGCATCTCTTTCTTGTCTTTTACTCTGACCTTTTGCTCTTTCCTTCCTTCCCTCATCAGCCGTGATCAGAACTATCGCATTAACAGCGCTAAAAGGACTGCAAGCTTCTTGCTGGTACTGAGGACCTGTGGATTCACGGGAAAAAAATTCTGTGACTCCAGTGGCAGCCTTGGAAATGTTTTTGCCATTTTTATTAGAGACATCATCCTACTAGGAAATTTAATAATGTTGAGAAGCCGGAAGAGTACTGTACCTACCTCAAGTACCAGAAAGCAGCACAGAGGCAGACTCTGGTGCTGAGTAAAGCTTGTCTAGACACAAAATTAGATCAGGTTAGAAAGACTTCTGTACTTCTCCTCTCTTCTGTTTATATGGGTCATATCAACACAGTATTTTAGTTTGTGATGTCTATTTATATATTTAACAGTTGTTAAACTGCTGTGCAAAGCACTGTCTGGATACTTTTATTTTAGTTTAAAAGTGTGTCAAAATACAGTTATATGTGTAACATGATTTAAGACTACCAGGGCTTTCAATTGCAAAAGGCAAAATCCAAAACCACTTGTTGAGAAATTGCGGAGGCTCTCCTTCTAGAAGTGCTCAAGGGCAGGTTGGATGAGGCTTTGAGCAACCTGGTCTGTTGGAAGGTGTCCCTATTCATGGCAGGAAGGCTGGGACTGGGGAACCTCTCTCTTTAAGGTCCCTTCCAATGCAAACCATTTTATGATACTTACATAAACCTTGCCCATAGCCATGGGGTCCTCTTTTCTTCTGAATAATGCATCCCACAAGGAGTCCTTCACAGTAGGACAGGATTATAAACACTTGCAGGGTAATTTCCAGCAAGGCTACAGTAGGAACAAATTTGCCAGAGCTGGAAAAATTAATCTGTCATCACAAGATCAGTATTTGCAAGTAAAAGTGTTCAAGTTTAGCTTATGAAATTGTTTGCCTTGGCTTCAAGTCTGTCACTTTTAATGGATATTTTGTATTTCAGAAGCATGGAAGTGAAGGAGTGTATACTCCCATCAATATTTCAACAGCTTCTGATTTTGGAAATATCTCAAACAGGCCATCTTTCCACGTTTTTTGCAGTGCATATGTAAGAAATTGCTTGATCTCTACTATTTCAACAGGTGGCTTCTCACTGTAATGTGCTCCATGTGCTGCCCAGGTCTGTGTTGTGCTCTTGCAGTCCGGAACCTCCATGAGCAAAGCTCAGCTCTCTCAAAATAATGTTGACAATGCAATCTAAAAGTTAAAGTTTTGAAAAAATGGTGCCAACCAAATGGATTCACACTGGAAACAAAAAGTAAATACAGCGTCTGAAAGCCGGATTCGTTTCACGTGCATGAGTAAGAACAAACTGAATCTGTCAGTCAGCAAAGGGCAGTTGCAAGGAATTGTCTCTTGGGAACTCCACACTCTGCCATGGATGAGAATGTTTCATCTCAATCAAGCATGGGATGCCTATGCATTTTCATGTTTTGTTCCCAGGCAATAAGATAAAATTAAATCAATCACAAGATTCATAATAAGTATGTATTACTTCATCATCACTACCTCTCTCAGGTAACACTGCCTCCTTAAGGATTACAAGGATAAGGTTATTACCCCAGATGAACCTTCTTCAATATCCTCCTAGGCATTTCATATCAATCTCGCATTTCAAGCAACAAAACAAACCTGAAAGAGAAAAATAAGTTGTTCCCAGGAATACTCGTTTACAGAAGGTACCTCCTGCCTTTTAACAAGGCTGTTTTGAGGGAAATAGTTCACCCTTCTGTCAGAGGCGGTCTCCAACTCACATTTAAAGGAATTAACTCCATCCTAGATGAATCCAGGACAACGGCACTGGTCATCAAACACCTCCGAATTAGTTCTTGCACACAATTAGTTAGTACCAATGCAAAAGCTTTTACTGCACTAGATATGAGCTTAGAAAAGCCAAAGCTGAAAATAATTCAACATTCCAGCACAACAGCAGATTAAATAATTGCTCAAGAAAATCCGTGCAAGACCCATTATTGGTACACAGAAATATTTTAGGGGTATTTTAGTCAACTGCCTTAAAAAAAGACAACTATGGATGAAAAATACCCACTTAGCATTTCTTTCCTACAAGGACAAGCTTAGGCTTTCATTTGACTCATTTTTCTGATTGCTATTCCACATCATCCTTTTTAAACAATGTCATTCAAGGAATCTTACCTGCTGTGCTTTGTGTAAACTGCTTTAAAATACTTTATCATGCTAAAATTTCTTTTTAAAATGTCAAAAATTAATTGAACAAACAATCTTTTTTTCTACCAGCAGGCTTAGTGTTATCACTTTTCCTTTTTCCCGTTTCTTTTTCTGCCTCACAGTTATAGAGATAGTAGAACAGGCAAAAAAATGGGGACAAATTTAGTCGTAAGTAAACCTTGTTCATGATGCATCAGGTCAGTGAAACTTAGGCCCAGGACTGAGATTTCCCCAGCAGAAGACCCCTAACTGCAGTTACTGCCTTTCACGGAATGGATCTTGACATTGGCTTTCATCGCTGGGTTGCTGCTTTGAGTGAGTCTCACTACAAAGGCAGAGGTCCACACAAAGCACCGATCTCCACAGTAGGTTTGCCTCAACCTTTATAAAGGGAAGGAAAGAGTTCTCTGTGTTTCTTAGGACCCATCTTGCTGTGCCCAGTTTTGACAGTGGGATCTTTGTGAAGCTGCACTGCTGTCCAGGTCAGTTCCCACTCTACCACATCATATTGCCAACCACCACCAGTACAGACTAAAATGACAGACTAAGAGCAGGGCCTGGAAATTGAAATTTGGCCCAGGAGGGACAGTGAGGGCTGAGTTTGAACGGGCACTGATCAAAGAAGAGCTACACAGGGCTCAAGGCTTCAGCAGCCCATCAGCTCCTGGCATGGGGCCACTCCGCTCACACTTACCCCACTGTTAATGCGGATGGAAAGCCATCATGCTGGGATCCATGCACTGCCAGGACCTTCAGGCCTGCATCAACATCAGCCAAGAGGAACCCTAAAATAGAGCCTTGCAAATCTGAGTGGGAAGAGGGAAAGGGAAAGTCTGGTTACCTTCAAGGCAAAAGGCCCTTTGATATCAAATTCCCAACCTTGCAGCAGAAGCCTGCTGGTCTCTGGGGTTCAGTGTGACCTCAGAGTAGGAGGGGAACAAGTCACTAAATGGTCCATAGTGACCCAGCACCACTGCCAGTGGGTGGATGGGCTGGAGAACTTCTCCTTTCTAATGACAAGGCTGTGGGCCAGGCCTGGGGCTCGTCCATGGAAGCGTGGAGTGCTCCAGTGACACGGCCCAGCTTGGGAGCTCAAGCATTTCAGAAACACACTAAATAAGAGGACCCAGGATCGCTAACCACTGCTCCTGTAGGAAATCTATGCAATGAAAAAGTCATCAGCCCTGCCTTTTTTTATTCATTCCTCTCATTCCTCAACTTGAATTTCTTTCCATGCTGTGCTTTCCCACTCCTCAGCCCCCTGCCTTCAAATGTCTGTTTCCTTCAGAGCTGCAACATTGGCCACCACCAAGGAAGAAAAAGCTGATAAAAGATGATACACAACTCTTATTACTCCATAGTTTTCTCTTGGTGGATTTAGAAAGATCCCGAATGCAAAGAGAAATTAAATCAGCAGGTAGGAAGACAGATGCAAAGTGAAATTCAAGACACCTAAAAGTTGCTTTTCTCCAGAGGTCCTACTCTTCCCTCCATCCGGAAGACAGGAAAGAGCAGACTGTTCATGACAGAGGAGAGAAAACTTCTGGGGGTCTTTAGGGGGAACTCAATCAAAGAAATTATTTTCCCACAAACAAGAGTTGAACAAACCTTAATGGCTTTTTCCTGATTGAAGAATAAACCAGCTATTAATTTATGATTTGAAGTGTATATAACAACCTTCCAAATATTTTCCAGTTCTCCAAATAATGATGCCCATGTCTTTTCTGTTTGGGTTTGGTTCTCACCAGCTAATTTAGCTAATGGGCTAAATGTTCCTCATGAAGCTACATCTTCATTAAAAAAAAAAAAATTAAAAATGCTTAATTTAAAAAAAAGGACATGCATAATATTATATGTGTGTGCATAGAGAAGCACATGTATTAGAGATAAAGTTGAGTAAGCATGTGGTGGGCTGGAGAGAGGGTGGTGAGGGGACCATCCTGTTCAGTGTGAGCTCTGACAGTGCAGAGGGGCTGCTGGGAGACGTCAGCATAGCTGCCGGGACATCCTGCTCACTGGACCTCTGAGTAACAGATAAACACCTCTGGATCGCCTTGTTTGTTTAAAGCCGAGGTTTTAACAGCAGTAAAGGGCAGACTAAATAATTCACTGGGCTAGCTATCAAGGCGGGTGTGATCTCTGTGGGCTGCATCTCAGAAACTGAACCCTGCTGCACCTGGGTTTATACACATCCACTCTTTAGGTAGACAGGATAAATTGTAAAATAGGATGGCAATATTAGCGTGTTCCCTGGGCTTCTCCTCGCCAAAGGGAAACTGCAGAGGGAACACTGTTCAAACATTTCCTTTATGCTTGCAACTTAATCGCAAAACATCAGGGCATAAGACAGGTTTATGGCTTTCCAGTAAAATGCGGTACAGCTTGCAGACACTGAGTGATTTCACAGCTACCTTTCCAAGTGCAGCAAACAGAACAACAACAAGGGAAAAAAACATCAACACCATTTGCCTCTTGCTGTTGAAGGCTGGCAGTGAGGCTGCAGGAGAAAATAACGTGTTTGTGACTTCCAAGCCAGCTGCCTACAGACAGAAATACCAGCGGTTATGAAGCCACAGGATATCTTGAGCAATTTATTAGAGGATTGGGCTCAAAATATTGGGCCCTGTCACCAAAAATTTAAAATGAAAAAAAAAACCAAAAAGAAAAAGAGAAAAATATTATGCCATCACTGCTATTTCAAAGTCAGGGACGCAGGTGGGGTTCATATTTTCGTAATACCTTTGGCACCCCCCTGGCCATCCCGTGTGCTGCTGCCGTGTGGTATGGAAGAACTAAACTGGTTTCTCCGAAGCGGTCCGTGTCCTCGGCTGGGGCGGGGAGGGGAGGTGCAGACCCGGGGGAGAGCGAAGCCACCACGGGTAGGTTTCTACCTTGTCCCTGGGCAGAGCCCGGCTGCCGGATGCCTGACCTCCCTCTCCCCGCCCCCCCAATATCATTCCTCTTCCAGGCGGAGATTTTAAACCCCCTTACACTTCTGAGACTATAAAGAAGGTGGTCGGAATACGATAAAATACATGAATTCGCCTCTTTTCTCACACCTCCCGCACCTGGGCCTGTGGAAAGAGGGGGAAGGTGGAGCAACCTTCCACGATCGTCCGCTTTAAAATGCGAGTGGACTCCTCCGCATCCTCCCCTCGGGGTGCGCCCGGGCGATAACTCTCACGAGTCCCGCTCCAAACGCCGCTGTGAGGTGCTTTTCGTCCCTCCCCTGCTCAGCATCTCCGATGCTGCGCCCCAGCGCTCCCTGTTTTCAGCTTTGGGAGAGGTTCCCGCACCGACGCCTTCAGCAAGGTACAACAGAGAAGGACCGTGAGGGAGTCCGGAGGGTCAGCGGGCACCCTCTGGGTTGGCAGCCCGGCGGCATCTCCGAGCACGGCTCCTCTCGGCCAGCATCGCCGCTTTTCATCTGCGTCCCACCCGCCCCAACGTTTATGGCTAAACAAGTTCACAGTTTACACACAGTAAAATGTCGATATTGCGCTTAATGGTTGCGGAGAAAAGGGTCTTCGCGGGGATCCTCATAAAAACCTTTTATTTAGTTTCGAGCATTTTCTTGTAATCAATAAAAGTTGTCTGTTATCTCCCGGCGCATTTAGCGGGGAAGTTTATTGCCTGCCGGGCGGATTAAGGGCGAGACAGGAGTGCACCATACATGGAAGGGACTCCCGAGTCCCTAGATTCGAGCCTCGGATTCATAAAATATAACCATCCATTACATTGCCGATATCTGGAGCCAGCAAATATATACAGACCATAAATTGTCGCCGGCGGGGTGCGGGCCGGCAGCGGGCGCGGGGACTCCGCCCGCCCGCATTCCTGCCCGCGCCGGGGGGGCGCCGGGGGGGTCCCTGGCCCATCCATCACCGCCGTTATGACTCCGCGATGTAGCAAATGGGTTGTGTAAAGCGGCAGCGTTTGACAGGGTGGCATGGTTATCCTGTCCAAATGATGCATAATATTAGTATTAGGGCTTAGATCATCGCATGCTTTTAAAATCATCACCGCTAACTAGGGGTGGGGGAGTGGGGGTCCTGGGAGCTGCAGGGGGCAAAAGTTTCCATGTAGATAATGATTATAGATGGTGGGATTTATGGGGAGGGGTGCGCGAACGAATAAACACGTCTACTGTAGCCGGAGAGCGGAGCCCTATCCGGCCGGGGCCGCGGGGCCGCCCCCACGCCCGCCCCACCCCGGGTGGGTTGCGGGAACGAGGGACGGCGAGGGTCGCAGCAATCCACAGCTCGGGGGAGACCATCAGGACCTTTCCCACCATTACCCCATCCCGAACAATATTCCCAAAGGTTTGAGGTTAAAGGATCCCTTCTCCTTACCCACCGGCGGCTAACCCGCCACGGCTGCAGCCACAGACACTGGTGGGTGCGGGAGGGAGGGGACTCTCCGGGGCTGGGGTAGCGGCCACTTGGGCCAAACGATCCACACTAAGATTTGTCCTTGGAAATACACTGCTGTGAAGCGAGCTGTGCTGGGTGTATTAAGTTCAAGAGAACTGAAGAACTTCAGTAAAAAGGGAATCCCTACAGAGCCAAGCCTCAGACAGAACCAAGCTCCACATCCTCCCTGTTACACCACTGGTAAAAATACTCTGTTAACGTCCAGACAGATCTCGTTATGGCCAGGAATTAAAAATGCCTGTAATTTGGGCACTTCTGCCGAAAAGGTCTTTGAAAAAACATTTATACCGTTGCACAATCTAGTCATTTATACAATGGCAGGTATTTGCAATGGACTACTTTTACGTATAAATATGCGTGTATGCATGTACATGTCCATACATAGGTTCGGATATCTGTATGAATGCGCTGAAAAAGAGAATTCCTATATATTTTCACTGTCATTAAAATAATGATAATAGAAAAGCTCAAATGGATTGTTTGTAAAACACAGGCTGTAATTCTCCGGAGTTATTTTTCATCTGCAACTACAGGTTTTGTTTATGTAGTGTCAAAGGACAATGACAAGGCTGTGGGCCAGGTCTATGGCTCGTCCATGGAAGCGTGGAGCGCTCTAGTGACGCGAGCCAGCTTGGGAGCTCGTGCATTTTAGAATTGTACCGGGATGTTTTCGGGGAGACTGGGCGGCTCCATGCCACATCCCATCCTTCTTGCTTACCGGGGCTGGGTTCAGGCTCGGNAGTCTGTCCCTGTCCCTCACCGGTCACAGCCCTTTGTAGCTTAAATGGGCCAAGGCCGGGCGGGCTCCGGATTAGGGGGCGAAGGGGGGACCGGAGTGCCTCTTCATTTCGTATCTGCTCTGACCCTTCGCCTCGGAGTCGGCACCAGGGCACAGCCCGCGGAGTGGGTCAGCAAAGCCCGGTGCCGACGGTGCCGTGAGGAGGATAAAAACCCCGCTGGGCGTGATTTATCAGCCGTCTCTAACCCCTGAATGCTTGACTTACACGGCTGGTGACGCATTACCCGGGAAATGAGGCTGGCGTGATTTGAGTGTGTGTCTGTCTTGTAAGAGTGTCTCTCTTCCCCACCGACCCCTATTTTGGGCTGCTGGGCAAGGAAACCCTCCAACCTCTGTGATCTCTCCAGCATACCCACCCTTTCATCACCCCCATGCTGCCATGCAGGTGGCCGTGGTTAGCCCACTGGTCCCTGTCAAGCAGACAGGGGTGGTCCCGAGCAGTCTTCTCTTTTGGTGGCCGAGGAAAGTCACTGGCCATCGCGAGGAAGGGGGAAGAACAGGCGATGGCACGAAGGCCGGGAGACATAGCCTGGGACCAGGCATAACTGGAGGGGTGCGATGGCTAGAAACCTTTGATTTGGGATTTGCCAGGAGAACGGGAGTGGAGGAGGGTGGCCGGGGTTTTTTAAGGCAAGCAGCAATTTGATTATAGCGTACGGCAGAGCTCTGTGATTTGCGGTGAGCGAATTTCATTAGCCACGGCCGTTTGAGTCTCGGAAAAGCTGCTGAGAGCCTCGGGGCCGGGAATGAAGCTGACTCCGAGGGCGAGTAGCAAGAGGGGTTCGGCCATGGCGCCGGTTCTCCGGACCGGGAAGAGCCGCGGCGGCTGCAGGCTGCGGGAGCGGGGCTGGCATGGCCGGGCACTGCCCCTGCCGCTCCACTTTACCCCGGGATCGGCCCGGCGGCCGCTTTCCCCGCTGCCCCAGCGGACAGCGACAGCCCCGGCCCCTACACTTGCTTTCTGCACGGGGCCGTGGGTCACAGGGCGCCTTTCGCCCCACCGCCACTCGTGTCACCTGTCGCAGCCGTCACTGAGGCGAGAGGAGACGGGTTTGGCTCTCCTCGCTGCGGAGTTCACCTACGGCGTTTCCGCTTTTGCTGAAGATGACGATGGCGGGTGGTGATGGAGGAGGCAGCAGCAGGCAGGAGGTGGCCAGAGCAGCCGCGCGGCTCGGCCTGTCGGGGCAGTCGGGCTGCCTGGCGGACCGCCGGCGCTGCAGTGGGATCAGCTCTAATTGCCGTCAACGAATGTCACCGGCAAAAGGAAAAACAAAAGCTGCCTCCCAAGACTGCGGAGCAGAATTTGGCAAGGCTCCTAAAGACACCAATTAGCAAAGGCTAAACCCATTAATGAAGTGGCGGCTCTCTGGTTTCAGCCAGGTGGTGCAGATCAGAGCGCCTGTATCTGCAGCAGAGCCCCTCTTCCCTCCAGCCGGGACCTCACAGCAAACCTCCACATCAATAATGCTCTTAATGGATCTCATTAGGGCTGGGGCCGCGAGTCACAGCCTGGGAGCGGGGGAGACGAGGGGAGCAGGAGGGCAGTACTCCCCGCGCTGCGCCGGGACGGACCCGGTTTCCTCGAGGGGCGATGGACGGCGGGGCCGACGCTTCCTACGCGGGTCCCCGACGCTCCCCGCTGCCCGGCTGAGCTCGTGGGTTTGCACCAACTGCATTTCCAGGCGGTGCTTTCGAATAAACGAGACCTTGGCATCGCCTCACCGGGCTCACCAAGCCGCAAGCCACACAGCTCTCCTTAATCTGAGCCACCTCTGCCCGCCGAGCCACGAGCATCCACGGCCTGGCGGCGTGCGCCCGCAGCGCGCACACGAGCCGAGGCTGGGAAAGGGGAGGGGAAGGGGCTTCTGCAAATTGATTTAAAGAGAAAAGCGTCCGGACCACACCTCTGTAAAAAGGGACTGGGGAAAAGGGAGGAAATATTTCCGCTTCAGCTGGGGAAAAATATAAAAAAGGGGGGGAAAAGGAAAACCGAAGTAGTATAAACCTGGCCGAGGTGAGCTAGCATATTTAGCTAATGGAGGTGGACTATGAAAAGGGACTTCATATTTCTCTCCGAGGAGTCTCTCCAGGTCCGCAGCCGAGAATACATACAGCAAACGTTGTGCTTGAATTATAGCTGAGGCTTTGCTTTATTTGAATTCACTGGTGTTTATTTAAGAAAGTGAATAAAGGTTTAGTGTAAACAGCCATTATTTCTGATGAGCGCTCAACAGCAATAAGAAGGGGGTGGTTTTTTCAGTCGAGATTGCGGCAAAAGTTGACATTTTGGAGATTGCAGTTTGTCTTGCCGACGCCAGGCAGTCCCGAGGCATGAACTGCAGGGAAAGCTGTGTGTGCCTGAGAGTGTGAAACAGCGATGCCGAGCGCAATGGGATCTGAAAACAATTATTTTTTAAGACATCAGCTTAAGCCCGACGTTAAAATAAAATAAAACTATTTTCCTAAGGATCGGGGCCGGTCTCGCTCTGCTAACGAGGAAGGCGAACTCTGGTTTCTCTGCCGCCGGCTCCACGCCCACGGGGCTCTGGGGGGAGCAGCACCGAGCCGGGGGGGCCGGGACGGACCCCAATGCCAGCTTCTCTCCCGGCCGTTTTGCACTGTATATCACTTGATTAAAATATTGCTTCTGTTTTGTTGTATTATTGGGCGTTTTTCCTTCTAATGTGGCTGTTATTTCTAAAGTTGAGTCGGGTTTCTGGAGATGAGACGTCTCTGGTAAGAAATCGGGCGAAAAGAAAAGTATCTCGTTGGACTTCCTAAGACAGTGCCCGGGGGTTATTGGTAAGTTGCTCCTTGGGAAGAAGGCAGGCCGGACCTGGCTCTGATCAGCCCGGCTGCACATCTCTGCCCCAGCTGAAATGTGGATGCCCCCAGACAGGGCTGCCCCCAGACAGGGCTGGGATATTGGGGCGGCACGGCCAGGCCTCCCGCTTCAGTATTAATCCGATTTCCCATACATGCCAAGCAGGAGGAGGCAGGAAAACCTCTGTTCTCCGTGCGGCAGTGTGTATCGCTCCCGCTTCTTCGTCTCACGTACAGCTCTTCATCTGAAACCAGCACGATAAATCACTGCCCGGCGTCCGAGTGGGGAAGAGAAGCAACGAAGCGAGTGTGTGCGGAGAGTGTGCCCTGGCCGGGACGGCGGGGACCGGGGCAGTGCCAGGGAAGCTCCTGCCGGCCCCGCCGTGAGGACCCCGGCACCACCGCGACACCCCGATGTCACCCTGCCGTGCTACGGCGGGCGGGGGCAGCCCGAGAGGGTCGTGGCGCCCGGCACAGATCTGCAAAGAGTCACAACGGATTTAGGGGAGGTGAAGAGACCGCCCGGAAAGCTTCTGCCCCCGTCTGAAACACCGTCAAGGGTTTTCGGGTCGACGGAGAAACAGGGGGCTCGGGCGTCTTGCGTTCAGAGACAAAAGCCTTTCGTGTTACCAGGCCATAACAAGCAAACAGAATAGAGGCACCCCCAAGCTTTTTTTGACCTGTTCTGGGTGCGCGGGTGTTGTATTGTGCTACGGACATGTCGACTTCTCCAGCGAACGGCGTTGGAGCTGCCTGTGCTCACGACATTGTCCCGATTCTTTCCGCAGAAATCGAGCAGTAACTGCAGCTTCGAGGGACGGGGAAATATCCCTTCCGTGTGGAGACGGGAACAAATCCCTCCATGGGCGCATCTTTCCCCAGACTCGTTTCCGTGGCTTTGCTCTACCTGCACGTGCACAGCGGGAGCAAACTGGGGAGAAATATTATTAATTTTCCCTGTAGCCGGGGAAGAGGAAGGAACACATCCTCCTGGGTCCACCACTTGGCCACTTGGCCCGAACAGCACCCGAGGTGCACGGAGCACAAAAAGCGGGCGCGGGACGAAGGAATTTTATCCTAGCTCTTCCATTCCGACCTGAACATCTTTCTCCATAGCCCAAGTCCCAACAGCATGATGTTCCCCTTTTGTCGTGTTATCTTAAAATGATGCCATAAAGCCATTACCCTTGCTCTCTCCCGGACCCAGAGTCCAGGCAGACATTGCTCCCGTTATTTGGGGAGGTCGAGGCGGAGAGATTCTGCCCCTGCGCAGCCAGCCCTGATCTTGGAGGAGGTGCAGATTCCTTTAACCCAAGGGAAGAGAAACTCTTACCCGACGCGCTTTTCCTTTCTCATCTGACAAGAGCCACTCCAAAACCCTCTCTCGGGCATGGGCTAGTCTACAGGAAGCAAACTCAAGAGGCAAACAAATTCCTGCGGTTCCATGAGCCGCACCACGGTGGTTTATCGGAAGAGAAACAATCGTACTTCGCTGGGCATCTGTTTCGCGGCTTCCCTTGCACTTAGGGGAGTTCCAACACCACGGCAAAACTCACGATGATGGGCGCAGCTGCTTTCTGGGGCTGAAACTGCGGGGCTCACACTGTGCCCGACAAGCCGTGACACCCTCTCGTTTCCTCCCTGGCAAGGTTTTAAAGGCAGAATATTAGTTTACAAGTCCTTTCCAGATAATTTCCTCCCCCATCCCGCTTCTCTGTCCCAAGAGGGGTCGGGCAGGAATGGCGCCCCGCGAGCGCTGCCCCGCGCGGGTGCTGCGCGCATCCAGGTGTGCATCGGAACTTCGTGTGCGCCCCTCTTGGTGGTCACCCTGCCTGTCGTGGCTCTCACGGAGCCTCTACCCTCTCGGTTACACGTTTTTTACCAGTTCCCCCCTCCCTTCTTCATCCGGCAAGACGTCTCTTGGCCTGCCGTATGCCCCAGCTCTTTCTCCCCAGGGCTGGTGGCAGGGGAATTCTGTCAGCGTTTCCTTCTCTTTCCTCGGGACTTTGCTCCCACTAGCAAGGGCGACCCCGAGGAGAGTGTCCTCCCGGGCAAACTCCCCCGGCCCCGAAGGATTTCTCCCCTGAGCCTTCAGAGAAGATCCCGGCGAAGGCCAGAAATTTCACCCGCCTCCACATCGCTGGAAAACAACGGGATTGTTCCGGTCCTTCGCTTTATTCCTTCGTCTCCCCTTTCTTTCTAGCCATGTCACAGGCTCAGTGCCCATCGGCCGAGCTTGGAGGGCAGCGGAAGCAGCTAAGCTTCTCCTGCCCTGCCCTGCCTCCGTGAGCAGGATCTCGGCCCTCGCATATTTCTGTGCCGAGGCAAAAAATTCGCTTCCCAGAGGGAAGGACCGGGTCTGCCCACTGCCGCGGCTTTCGCTCTAATCCATGCTGCTTGGCAAAGGAGGAGGGAGAAGCAGGCTGGCTCAAAAATGGCCCCCGTCCTCCCTCGTGGTCCGGGAGGAACGGAGTACGGAGCAGCGCGGCGCTTTACATTTTTCCGAGAGCCAAGCCAGCTATGAACCCGCGTGGAGCCGTCGGATCCCAGCCTGGACCCCCAGGGAGCCCTAGTGGAGCCGTACGCACCGGGGAGGACACCCAGCCCCCGCGGCACCCACCGAGGGAGCGGTACAATCCGCCGTGTGTCCCCAGCCTCCCGGTGCTCACCCTATCCCCAACCCCCCATCGGCCTCCGAGCCTCGCTCAGCCCCTGCATGACGTCACAGCGCACCCCCGGAACCGCACGGCCACGCTGTGACGTCACGGGCGCTTGCAGAGAGGTGCTTGAGGAGCCGCGGCGACAGCAAAGCACAGCGAAGCAAAGCAAAGCAAAAGAAAACAAACACATCGTGTAGCCCCTGCGCCCCAAAAGTGCTCCGCCGGCTCTTGGCAGCCGCCCCGAGAGTCGCCCCAGACAGCCCAGCCCTGCATAGCATCCCTAATCAAAAGCCATCTCACACGGCGCAGACTCATGTGCAGGAACACGCGGGGCTACGAATGTCATTGGTAACTCTCTCATCGGGGACACAACTTTGCGTCATCAAAGCCAGTCCTTGTCACTGCCTTCATTAGAAAAGAAAAAAAAATAAAAGAAGAAAAAAAAGGAGAAGGCTGCCTGGGGAGGCTCCAAGGAGAGGAGAGGCAGTAGTGCCTTCGAGCGGGGTGAAAGAAGCTGGGGCAGCCACGCCAGCCCTCTCCCCTGGTCAACAGACTGACGTGGCTACAAACCATAGCAAACATTTTATTTACAGGAGTTATATATATAATATATATATATTTATATATTTTGTCAGTGCAGTATTTCTTGGCCGGATTATTCGAAGCAACACGTTGCAACCAATGAGGACGTCGGCAAAATACTTCACATTGTAAATTGGTT
>VZRN01003948.1:0-41483 GCA_013397935.1 Dasyornis broadbenti
AATTCCCAACCTCCAACATAGGCCAATAATCACAGGGTGCTGGCCAGACCACAGCACCAGAAATGGCACCAGCATTTCCTGGAGGTACAGCAGAAGGTTGTCTAAGGAATTTACCAACAGACAAGCCATTTTGAGATGAATTTGGGATGAAATGACCATCATTTCCAAACCTATTTTCTTTCAGGGTCAAGGAGGGAAACCTCCAGGTTTTCTCCTGGCTGTCTGCTACCTGATTAACTCTCTGAAGGCTCAGGCATCTGTAGTTACTAATTTTGCCCTGTGTGAGGGCACAAGGCATTCACATTTTGCCACAAAGTACTACATAGTCAAAGCATGGCTCCAGCAAACCTGAATTTTTATTTTTGATGCTTACTCTCCCTGGGGGACCTGCAAGCCGCCCTCACTGTGGTACAGAAGGTAGTAAACAAGTGGGGAAAGGCTAGGCAAGCGGGTTCTCTTCTCTTGTCTGATGATTTGAAACAGTATTGACAGCACTGGAATGTATCTGAAGCTCAATCATTATATTTCCATAACTTTATCTGCAGAGGACATAGGAGTTACTGTGCAATCAGTGCTATACAGTTTAAAGTGTAGCTGAGATGTATTATAAAGTCAGCTGCAGCAAAGAACATATGGTACATCTTGCCACCCCACTATAGTATTTCTTCAAAAGACATTTTTCTTCCAAAAACTAAGACATTATCAGTCAAATTATAGTAACTCATTTCCATTTATAGCGTACAGTCTACCCTCTGAGTCACACACATGATTGGCAATAGCAGCTGTGAGACTTCTAAAAGTTTGGTAGGATTTTATTTTCCCTTTTATTTTTATGCTCTCAATTCTGAAAATGTTGCTGCTTGAGTGGTGAAGTCGTCCCTCACCTCTGTTGTGAAAGCTAAGCATCACTACGGCTGTCCCTTGCCTTGTTCAGATGGCACATGTGGCCCTGCTGCTCGCAATGCTTGGTGCTTCCAGCCATGGGGGTGCCTGGAAGAGCACATGGGATGTGCCTAAATTCGGGCACATAACAGATATCTCTCTACCTAGCGTAACTTAAGAATCATTTCTGCCGTGGCTGGGTTGATTTAGCACATAAAGCCCATCAGAGATTTGAGGGAAATTGCCTGAAACCATGTATTATTTACCACTGTGTCATGGTTTTCCCCCAGCCAACAGCTAAGCACCACATAGCCGTTCACTCACTTCCTGCCATTGGGATTGGGAAAAGAATTGGAAAGCAAAGGTAAACCTCATGAGTTGAGATAAAGCCAGTTTAATAGGTAAAGAAAAAGCCATGCACTCACGTAATGCAAGCAAATAATTAGTTCACTGCTTCCTGTGGGCAGGCAGATGTTCAGCCACCTCCAGGAAAATGTTTCCATCACATCTGACAGTTAGTTGGGGAGACAAATGCCATCTCTCCAAACATACTCCCCTACCTTCTTCTTCCCCCACTTTATATGCTGAGCATGACTCCATATGACATGAAATATCCTTTTGGTCAATGGGGGTCAGCTGTCCCAGCTGTGTCCCTTCCCAACTTTTTATGTACTTCCAGCGCTGGTGTGAGAAGCAGAAAAGGCCTTGACTCTGTGCAAGCACTGCTTAGCAATAACAAAAACATCCCTGAATTATCAACCCTGTGTTCAGCACAAATCCAAAACAGAGCCCCATAGCATCTCCTGTGAAGAAAATTAGCTCTACACCAGCCAAAACCAGCATAGTCTGTTACTGAATCCTTCCTACTACTTGGTTTGCATCACCTGAAAGAATAGTTTCCTTTTTCTCTTAGGAACAGAAGTGCTCTTTGTGATGCTTATCCAGACTTAGGCACCTCTTGATATGGAATTGCGTTCATTTATAGCATGTTTGGTGTTTGCTCTTATTCCAATGTGTTTTAATTTAGAAGCCACTCTTAAGGATTTCTCTGCAAAGAAAAAAGGTCAGGGTTACTTCCTTGAGGAAAGAGGGCAAGAGGAAGGTCAGAAAATTATTTAACCAAATAAATAATGCACTGAATTGTCAGGAAAGTATTGAAGCAGAGCCGATGGGTTGTGTTTGCAAGCTCATTTGCATCATGAATATTTTGGCATCTCCCAGATTTTACATAAGCCTCCTCCTTAATATTTTGTTACTTTATGATCATCTTTGTGCTCCCTTACACACAGACACACTTTTCAAAGAGACTGAATTCAGAACTAGTGAGAGATGATGCAAGTACAGTAAAGAAGGATTGTATGTTTGGGAGTCTGAAGTCAGTGCCTGTGACTGTCACGTATAGCCCTAGCGCCATATCTCGCAGAGTCTATTAATAAGGGAACTTTTATCCAAAGCATTGTTCTACCTTCAGCAAAACTAGGGTCTGAAGCCTCAGTCCCACCTCATTTGAAGGGGGAGTCTCTAATTTTTCTGCTGAAAAAAACAACAATATTTCCTGTTTAAGATATTGAAATAAGATTTAAAAGGAAAAATGTTATGGAGTCTGTGACATCTCACTGGAGATAAAAACCATGAAGAAGAATCTGAAAGATTTCAAGTCCAAACTGCAACATTTTGCTGATTCTATTCTTGTCCTCTTCTCAGGTTGCATCAGAAGAATGAGGTTCCTGAATAATACTGGAGTGGCGAAGGATATCCATCCAAAGACCTTCATCCTACAAAGTTTGCCCTTATAAGTGTCATATTTTTCCATGATGCACAAATTGGTAAGTACACAGGGGTCAAACTGTGGGGACTGGTTGCAGGAGAGGCTTTAAGTACAGCACAGCACAGCAGCTCAAATGACAAATAACCAGGGAAAGTGTACAATAAGGAGAGTGAACAATGGTGAAAGTTCTTGATGTGGTAAAAGGCAGCCATAAGAGTACTGCATCATCTAATAACTCTGGGTTACTGCAGATGGACATGAAACTTTGGACTTTAATCTTCTCCTTATTATTGCTTTTTAGATCCAACTAGACATCTTTAGAGATGAGCTCCACCAAGAACTGCATGCATTTACCTGCTAATCCACCACCATCTTAAAAAAGCCTGCTTAAAACTGACTGGAAAGAGAGGGTAAATTGAGCCACAGCCTTTCAGGGTGTTTGTGATGCCTATCTGCCTCCAGATAAGTGGAGCAGAGAAAGAAAATCCCATGGCCTCGTGTTGCAAGCTATGCCTGTGTTCATGCTTTACACTGCTGCAAGGCGTCTGGATAGGGATCTGCGCTGTCTGCTCTCCTCAAGAAGAATGACTGAAACACACCTTGCTGCAACTATTCATCTGTTTCCTGGTAAGAAAGTAGTCCATTGCAAACTTGGCTGATTTTCAAAAGATTTCAAAAGATTTCATCGACTGATTCACTGATTCAATAGGCTCCCAAATTAAATGAGTCTTTCTTTGCTGGGGAGAGGGGTGTCTGGTCTTCATTTAGCAAGCCTTTAACCTCTCTAGATACAGCTGTGAATGAAGCTGAGGATTATTTTTGCACTTGCTTGTGAGAAGAACTGCATAGAGTTTAGTATAATCCCCTCATATGAGCTACTTTCCCCAAGAAAGAAATGATGCTTGGATGCAAAGTCCTGTATCCTGGGTTTAATAATTCAAGTCTCAAATAAGATCCCATTGGTTTTGTACAAATGAACCAGCAGCTGAATTTGACTCTAAGGGAAGACGCAAACTGCAGAAGGTACCTATATTATGCACATAAACTGGTAAAGAAAATGGAGCTTAACCCAGAAGTTTCTCCCTGCTCCCACTTTGGGGGATCCTCTAGCAGCAGATGGTGGGAACTGCCCTGAGGCTTGGGCACCAGAGCAATGGTTCAAGATGGTCCTTACACACTTGCCTACCCAGGACAACTTTGTGCTAACCCAGTGAACAATCTCCTCCAGATTCTGGAGAACTTTAACCTCCCAGAAGGGTGGAGAAATTATCTGGGATGGGTCCAGGGATGGTAGAGGAAACTGGGCAGAAGTCTTTCCCTCCTGGCACATTGGTTTCCCTTTTTCTGCTTTCTACCCTGACAGTTTGCTTTGATAGGTCAAGCAGTTGCCTTTCCTCACTGGAAGAGTAACCAGTGTATTTCTATTTGCAGACTTCTGGATGCAAGTCTTTCACATGGCTGTTCCCAATTAGTTCTTCTCTTGCAAAGGAAGGGAGACAATATAATTAATAAATCTATTTTGTGGAACACAATTTTAATTGAAATGCTTGCTGCTGTTGCCACCACTGGATTAAGAGAGCAGATCTTCGATAGTGAAGCGATTAAGTTAGTTTGTATTTGCAGAATGCAAGTGAGAGGAGTAATTGGAAACTATAAAGAGCAAAAAAAAGATATCACAACTCCAGCATCACGAATAGGGAGAAAGTTCTGCACTGCTATTGTCACACCCTATTGTCACATTGAAGTAGATGCATGAAATAGAAGCAGCCCTCACTGCGAATGCTCCTGTCCAGCACTAGGGCTTGTATGTACACATTGTCCTCTATTCTGGAAATAAAGAAGATCCACACTTGAAGAAAGTTCCTCTCCATACTGGAGAAATAGATTTGTGCTCAGACCTTCCAATGTTACTAACACAAAGCTGAAAACATCTGTTA
The DNA here is from genome assembly GCA_013397935.1 of Dasyornis broadbenti. Classification (NCBI taxonomy): domain Eukaryota; kingdom Metazoa; phylum Chordata; class Aves; order Passeriformes; family Dasyornithidae; genus Dasyornis; species Dasyornis broadbenti. The sequence goes on from VZRN01003948.1 coordinate 4,588, forward strand.
TACCCTCCCCAAAGTAAAAACTCTATCTTAGCTTCCATGGCTTGCCAGCTTGTGTCTAGTGTATGTTCCTTCAGCTGAATAGACTTTGGGGGATTTACACCACATGAGAACCTGAGCCTGGGAGCTCACCCTTGCAGCAATCACTGCAGAGAGGTGGGTTTGATTCCGCTATGCAAAGTGTTTTGTAATGGGTATGGTGCAATAATGCAAAGGCTCAGCTGCTGCCTACAAAGCCAGGCTGTGCTGCCCTTCATGAGCTGAAACCCAGGCTCAGAAGGGTCTGCCTTGCTCATGCAGGACATGTCTTTTCTTCCTTTTTTCTTTGGTCTTTTTTTCTTCCCTTTAGCAGACAGAAGACTTGTTCATTTCCCATTCCTGCTTACTGAATTATTCATCAGAAATGTTCTACTGGTATCTTCTTGTCTGCCAGGGAGCTCATCATCCAACAACTCCTCTTCGGTCTTGACTTGTAATCAGAGCAATTAGCAACCCATTAAATGTCTCAGCATGCCCATGGCTGTGGGGGTACAGAGTGCAACTAAGGAGCTGGCCCACTTTGATTCCAAAAATTGTGCAGGAGACCCACAGGCTACAGTCTGTTGTGCAGAACAACAAACCTACATCAAGAGAAGGGGTTGGATGCTCAGAAAGGGAGTTTTCAGTGCATACAGTGAGATCACAGAAATCAGCATATCAATTTGGACTGGTCTCAGTGGTGAGAACACAAGGTCCCAGGCATTGCCTGAGAGGTGGGATATACTTCTCGCGTGGGCATTCAGCCTGCTCCAAACAAGGTTGTTCAGTGCCCAGGTCTATGGTACTTCTGCCCCTTTTTTTGCTGGAAGGAGCCAAAAGGAACATGAAGGGCTATCATTCATTTCCTCTGATGTTCTGAAAATGAAAAAAAAATGATAACCAGATGGCAGTGGAAAGCAGGGTTGTAGGGCCAGGCTGTTCATCTCTTCAGTGGGCTGAGTGAGCCTGGTTTGGGGAAGCCCACTTTGCAGACATCTGATTGTTGCTACTGCTTAGGACCAACACACTCCGGGGCTTCAATACCACACTTCTGCCTCTAGAAAAGCACTTTTCCATGACTCAGATTCCTCCCTGGTCACCATGAGCTCATCAGCTTGCAGGGGAAGTCCTGAGCCAAGATTTCTCCCTACCTGTTCTCTCTGCACCAGGGATTGACTGTCCAGCATGTAACAAGGAGTGGTGAACAACCTCAGTGTGAAAGGTCAACATAAACACCATCTTTATAAACATTCCCTTTAGAAAATAGGCACATGGATTTCCTATTCTATCTTCCAGTCTGTGCCTGGGGCTTAATAGGTCAGGACCAGAGCAATTCATCACCTTTCCCCTATGTCCTTTGCCTTTCTAACATATCAGAGAGGCTCTTCTGCACTTCTGGGCTCTGCCTCTGGTAATGCCTCTGGAAAGATAATCTGCTGAGAAAGAATGAGAAGTATTAAATCAATAAACTCTGCTAGCCTTTCAGCTGTGTCCATCCAAGGAGATCTTCTCACTGCTGCAGCAATTGCTTCCTTTAACAGATTGAAAGCAAAGTCTTCTTATTGCATATGTCAAACAAAACAGGAAAAAAAATGCTCTTTCTCTGTCAGGGAAGTGGAAGTGTCCGTGGGGGCTCCCAGCATATTTCTCATACCTCTAAATCTGAATGCCCTAAATCCTATATGAAATTTTCCTGCGCATGCCCAGTAGTTTTTACTGGGGGAAAAGCAATCACACTTATATACAGCCAGATCAAAATACATGAATAATGCCTAAAATTATTTTAATGACTTTTGTCAGAGTTGGGATTCTTGAGCAAGAAACATTTGCATTTTTTTTCCAAATACACTTCTGGAAGTCAAAATGCAGAACTGCAGCATGTGCTTGAGCCTAAGCCTGCCAGGAGGAGCAGTGAGCTGCTGGGGCATCTTTCAGCTCCTTAACAGTGAGGGGGATGTCAAAACATTTTGCTGTCCTCATGAAGGCCAAAGCCTCCGATAAGCACACAGCAACTCGGCTTGTTGTGAATATCAGCAGGAAGTGCACATGCTTATCTCATTTTACAGTTTTAATGACTTTGTTTCTTTGGTCTGCACAAGAAGTATCTGTTCTCAAAGACAAATCTGCAACGTGGCTCTGCAGTAATGACTGGAGAGAAAGATTTTGCTCATTCAGGAAATTTCTCCCTCCTCCAAATATCAACATGATTCCTCAGCTTCCTGAAAAACACACGAGTGAACCGTTAAAAGGTCTTGGCTCTCATGTTAGAAAAACCAGATATAAATTGTGTTTGGGGATCATCCCATCCCTGTTTACATGCCTACAGGAACTGAAACTGCTTTCCAGAAACTATTTCTAGTACTAGTACACTAGTACTAGTGTACATTCTCCTGACTGAAAAATAGTCGACTCATTGCACAGAGTAAAAATCTTTCTATCTGTAAAAGAGATCCCAGAAACTTTTAAGATGTCTTGAGAGCCTCCTAAAGCCTGTTATATTTATGTTTTTTATAGTAGAAATATGATGCTGAACCTCCTTTGTCTTGCATCAGGAATGGGCCAGGCTCCTATGTTTTGTGTGTGTATGCTCTCTCAGTGAGCTTCCCAGAGACTGCAGGAGAGGGATTTTCAGCAACAATATTGTCAAGACTAAATCCTTTAAGGGGACAGTACACTGAAATCCACTGCAGGTTTAAATGATCTAGGTTGTAACACAAGTGTTTGGGTTTGGTTTTTTTCCTTCACACACTCTGAGGATAAAGCAAGGGGAAAAAATCTCCCTTTTGTTTGTTTGTTTGTTTGTTTTATTTTGATTGGGTTTTTTTAGGTACCATGACAATAACATGCACTGTGAACAACAGGACAACACAAAACAGCAGTTCCAGGGCATGGAGTCCTTTCCCAGCATCTGTGGCTACAGGCTGCAATGCCCTACACTGACTCGTTTGCCTCAGCTTGGGCTGGCTTCAGAAACACCTTATTCTGACTTTGCATCACAACTACTCAAGGCATCTCAACACAGAAAGCCCTGAGTCACACCCTGCACACAACACAGCATCTGAGTTCCACTGGCCAGGCCAAAGAAGCAGTGATTTTTTAGATTGATGAAATATCGAACAAAACAGAGTAGAGGTCCAGCAGTACTGAAAGCAAGCCAGATGTCTCTCAGGCTTGTTGGAGACAAGTTGTTGGAGCAAGCTGCATTGTGAGCAAGCAACCTTGGTAGGACTTGCCCAAGTCCAAGGACAGCTTTAACAAAGTGTCTTCCCCTTCACCAAAAGCAAGTGCATTTAACAATTGCATGATCCCACTGCCACCATGCTCTTGAGAGTCTTCCAAGCAAGGCCTTCTGGGACTGGAGACAGCAACAGTGGACCCAGGAGAGTAACCTCTGCTGCTTTCTCCTCCCTCTGCCAGGGTGCTGCCAGATTACACAGCCACTTTGAGGGTGATGAACATCAGTGTCACAGCAGTGTCTGTCACAGACACATCAGAGTGGGCTTCTCTGATGAACCAGGTATATTTGCCACCATAAGAGTTTTCAGTCAGTCGGTCTTGCAATGTCTGGGGGTTAGGAAAGTTGCAGGCTAGCACAGCTCATGCTGAAACCTTCCCAGACCTGCTGCCAAGCAGCAGCACCTCCAGAGACTCCCCTTTAAACAGGAGGTCCACGAGAGCTACGTGCCAAGCTGCAATAAAAAATGAAGGCTGCGAGTTGTGTAATATTTACATTTAATACAATCCACTGACATCTGACATTTTTCTGGTAAATTTTATGTGGGCCATAAATACTTCTGGATCACTGAGTAAATTTTAACTCCTCTGAAGGTCTTTTGTGCTGGTGGTATATGGAATGAAACATTTCACTGCCTTTTCCCCCCAAACCTCATCCATCCTCATCTGTCCCAGCACTGGGATTTGCCACACACACTTCTTATACATCCTTGTTGCACCAATGCTTGGAAGTATCCCAGTCTTTGTGTTTTTGGTGTTATATTCCCCACTATTGGTTTTCTCCATGGTGCAAACAGCAGGCACATGGCAAACCCAGTTTTCCTGTACCCTAGTCCTCAGAGCAAGCAGCATTCTCCATCAGTGGGCTTTGCACATATCATCCCCTTGGTTCCAGAAGTGCTATACTTTCACTTGGTGATTTGTACACAGCTGTCCTGCAAAATAATGGTGTCACAAAGAGACACCTTTTTAAAAGCAATAAAAATTCAAAAACAGGGGAAAAAAATTTAATAGTTGAGCAGCCAGTCCACCTCTGGTAATGAAGCAGAAAGCAGAGAGACAAGGAAAACCTGAGTCAAATGCAATGGCTCCAGGCTCTGTCTCCAATCCCTTCCTCTCAGACCTTGGAAGGAGGCCAGCAGAGCATCCTGGTATCTGAAACAGTATCTGACTCTGAAGTTCAGATCAATTTGTGCTCTGCAGCCTATCAACTTTTTGTTAATCCTCCCCACATTGTTTTACATCTTGCCTTCCATCACAGACAAGGAGGGTTTGTGGCAGTGCTGGGGTGACTAATGGTAAGTGCCCCCTCGAAACTGGGGGATATTCAAGTTACAGGCAGGTGCGGGGCTTAATGGGCTCTTGTGATGCTGCCAAGATGTAATTGCTGTAAATCAGTCTGAGCCTTGTGGAGACAGTTCCCTGTGTTTTGAAGTCCATTTGCCCTTATTGCTTGTTCAGCTCCTTAATACATTAATGATAAGATAGCATGGGGAATACGCAGTACAGCCTCCACCCCCAAAAATCCTGAAGTAATGAATCAATACTGCGCCTATCTGCTCTGACCACAGAGGAGAGGACTGTAGACAATGCTGGATGCAGGGGGATCTCTTTTTCCAAAGGTTTCCTTGCAATCTCAGGGGAGGGTTGAGCATCTTTAAGGACTGTGGGGGCTTGTTTGGAGAAGTATCTCCCAGTTTTCCACATGAATGCAGCACTTCTTCCCTTGCTACCTGTCCGCATGGTTATATTTTTATTTGTGCCTATCAATGCTGTTCAAATGCCTTTTTTGATTGAAATCTGCTGCATTAGCAAAAAAAACAAGGAAAGTATGACATAAGGACTGGAATTTTTTTTTCTTATGTCTGGCAAGCTCAGTAAATCAGGTGTTGAGTGGCACTTCATGGCAAATAACTTGTCTCTAAACAGGCCCAACTCCTGACCTTCAAGTAGGTGACACCATTGGGTCTCTGAGCTGATCCCAGACAAGCGGAAGACAACTGCAGGCAGTCTCCCTGTGGGTGGCTTAGAGGGCTGTCCCGATGCTCACTGCCACCATATCCTGCTGTTGGAGCACCCAGGGTTCATAGCAATGCTCATCAGGACAGGGCAGCTGTGTGGGGACCAGGGAGACAGAGGAGCCATGAACTAGCCAGTGAAGCCAGAGCAGCCAATGTTGCCTCCTGAGTCCCAGGACTGATCGGCTCCTGGAAAGTTATTGGGCTTGCCCACAAATGAAAGAGCCTCAGCACTGTGCACAAGCAGTGCTTCCTTTGAGCTGGCTGAGTCTTGGCAGAGTTTTCTCCCCTCCACCCCCCTGATTAGTGCATTATAACTGCTTGACAAATTGCTGGCGGTCTATTGACACGTTTATGCCACTGCCACTGCTTCCTTCCCAGCCACTCAAGAGGATCCTGGCTGCTGGTAACAAGTGGTCTTGGGCATTGCAAATGTCGACTGATGCAAGCATCACCCTGTAAGAATGAAAAATGTACACATCCATGCAGAGACTATCACCCTTTTGATGTCGACATAGTTTTCATTCTGACCCATCTCCTTTTTAATGTAAAAAAATTAGAAGCAGGAAAACCAGACAGAAAGGGCAAAGAGGTAAAAATCTCTGTCAGGCTCTTTTTCATTGCCTGGCACAGATTAAGTCAATGAACAGCTTCTATCCACAGGGCAATTAGAGCAGTGAACTGCCTCTGCCTGTCTTAGTCTGATGGCACATCTCGTCCCTGTCCCTGTCACCAGTGCAAAGTAGAGGCTGGCCTGACCTATACCCAAAAACACAGCTCCAGCAGAAAAGCTGGGATGTATCTCAGCGTGGGCATAGTCTAACTTGTCAGAATAACCCCTTCCTCAGCACCTGCCCCCAACTGGTGGAATGTGTGGTGAGCTTGGGAACTGGCTGTTCTTCAGGTATCAGCCGTGAAGCTGCCTCTGTGTCTTCTCAGCTTGCTGGGGGGAAGGATGACCAGCTGAGGTCTGCTTAGGTGCCATCAAAAAAGCAGATGAATAATGGGATAAATTCTGCGCTCCTGTATTTGTTCTCTAGAGCACAACACAGCCCTGATATCCTTGTTCTGTTTTTATTTTGAAATATTTTTAATCCATTGCCTTTTGGAAAACTTTATGCCCCGATCAATTTGTGTTCTGAGTATAACAATCTACCTAAAATGACTCTGCAATATGGTGTCAGAGGTAATAAAACTTATTTATTCACTCTGCTATCCATTACTGAATTGCATGCATTAACTCCTCAAAATACTGTGGATCCACTAACTGTGTGGGTCCTTCCACAGAGGACCACATCTTTGGAAGTGAAGGTCAAGGGTTTTGTTCCTGCTACTGCATATATGTAACTGGCTGTCACCCAGGGCTGGCTCCACTGGCATGTGCCAGCAGACCGCTACATCTGCTGCTGCTGCCAGCAGAACTATGTGGAAGTCAAGAGATGCTATACAATTAGCAAGTGACAATTCTTCTTGCAGGGTACAAAGCAGAGAAGTCGTCTCATCATGGTGTGGCATTGGCTCCCTTCAAGGCATGACTCAGCTCAGAGGATCTGCCACATCAGAACATGGGGCTTGACAGGGCTTGGGCTGCCAATGATGCTGAGTGCAGAAGATCAAAGGGTTGCATGCAGACACTGTAGAAGAGGGACAAATAGCCCAGCTTTGTTACAAAGAAAGAAAGAAACAAACAAACAAACAAACAGAAGAGATAGTATATAGAGATGGAAAAGGGTTATAACTTCCCCAGTGCACCCACTGCAGATGCAGATTTGTGCCTTTTAGTACATTTTGAAGTGCTTTTCTAGACTAGTGCTAAATAACCCAAGATTTTGCTGGTCCCCTTAGGAGAAGATTTTGTAGTTCATGAAATGTCTCCATAAGGAACCATTTCTCATGCCTGCACCTGAATTTTCATTCATGCAGTTCCACCCATTTCTCCCCATTATATAGTTCCCAGCCTTGCCTGGGAAATCTTCTCATTCCCAGGTGCCCAATCCTTCAAGTCCTTGGAGTCGGCAATTACGTTCCCCTGAGATGTCATTAACTGAGTGATGTGCATTTAGTTACTTTAATCTTTCCCCATAAATCAGCTTGTTCAACTTTCTCTCTTTCTCATTTATGAGTTTTTCCCTCTCTGCCATCTTTCCAGTATTACTGAGGCATCTATAAATGAATTTAGCATCATATTTTCAGCCTTGTGGGGGAATACCATCATTTTCTTGAACAATCATGATATTTACTATAGGATAGGTATTTTCTGAACTACACAACTTACCACTCCCATGCTTCTTTTTATATCCATTATCACAGCTGGGTTGCTCTTTGCAGTACAGATTTCCTATTAATTACCCACCACCAACAACTTTGCTCCTTAAATTGGACAACAGCTTCTGGAACAGGTCCTAACCTGTTGTGGTTTATTTTTTGTGCATTACACTGCTCTGAATATTAGAGAACTATGTGAGCAGAAGTAGAAGATCATTAGGCATCTGCTCATCTTGGTTTCCTTATGCCTTTCTTTGAGGCATCTAACGCCAGGCTTGCCCAGTATCCCATCTCCAACGAGGCTGAAAAATTTGGCAGTTCCTGTGATCTTAACTGAGATGACTCTTTTCACAGATAAATCCACACTTCTATTATTTTTTTATTTCAAGTGCAGAACTGAGACTGCAAAAAGGTCCACACGTCACCATTCTCCTCAGTTACAGGCAGCTGCTTGAAATAGTTGCTTAGTCTGGAAGAGTCCAGCAAATTTCTAATATATATTCACACAGGACAAGGCACAGGACAGGTCAGTTGCAAGCACAAGACCTGTAGTACAGAAGACCAAAATCTACACAAATAGCAATATGCTGCAAGCAAAGAGCAATGAAGGACCCTACCAATGTCCTAAATCTCCACACCAGCAAGAAATTTGTCAGCTGAAAATGTCTAAATGAAAGATAGATCTCCATCCTTACAGTATTTGTAACTGTTCTTCACTGTGTTTTGCCCAGATGGCTTAAGTTATTTCATAAATCACTGCAGCTCCGCTGAAGACAAGCAAGGCACCACAACATGCCCTTGTTCTGAGATGAGCGATACTGAGTTGTCACTGTTGGCACAGAGGAAGAAGAAAAGACTTTTTTGATCCTCTGCTCAAGGTGGGAAGTGTAAACCCATGGACTCAAACCTTTGCAAAGCCATCAGAATAAGTGGCCTACACTTACTCTGGCATTTGTAATTCTACTTTTTATTGCCCTTATCTAGCAATGTACATAAACACCTTATGCATGAGCACAGAGAATCAGAAGCAGGTTGATAAACATTGATAGTTCAGGGTCTACTTCTCAAAATGTAGTTGTAAATTTGTTCCTTCACTTGCTGCACTGTAATGGACTTCATGTCTATGTATCTATTTCTTCTGGTCTGAAATTCCACACAGAGCATCACCATTTATGCAGCAACAGAACCAGTTTTTAAGCTAAGTGCTTTACATCTTACACGGACCAAATAGCTGCAAACAAGTATGATAGAAAACACAGATTAGAACAATAAATTCTTGGGGCACTGACAAAAGTGCAGCCCTTTCTGTGGAAATGCGGAATGTACACTCCATATATGGTATATATACTGTATATAAACAAATGTGTTTATATACTCATTGCATCATATTTCAGGTTTCAAGAAGCCCAAAGGACATGGAATAGCAACTTACAGTCCCTTCTTACAGAAAGGATCGATTTCTTTCCACAGGAATGCAATCAGTAGAACAATGAAAATAATTCATCAGATTAAAGTACTAATAAATCCTGTCCTGACAATTGGATGTTATTGTGCTCAATTTCAACTTAATTATTTTTGTATTTAATTACAAAACAGTTAATTGCTTCATTTTAATTATCTATCTCTCTTAATTAGATTGAGGCTTAAGACATGATAAGGCTGCTGCCACCCCACAGCCCTTCCATTCTTCATTTTACCTCACACTGTACCAGTTCCTTCCCCTTGCTTTGCTGCTGGTTTCCTGTGCTAGGTCTCTCCCAAATCCCATGTGTTGTGTTTTCTTTCACTTCAGCAAAGTCCTGGCATACAAGCAGTGTGACAAGGACAGGAGCCTGCCTGCTGCACAGTGAGATGCTGTGCCCGTGCTCACACATAAGTGTGTGCTGGGCACAGGGGCTTTGCTTCTGCTTCACTCACACATTTTCTTCTGTTGTGCGAGAAGCTCAGGAACACCTTTCTTTCAGGTGTTTGTTTTGGTGGTAGGCTGAGAGAAGTGTCAATCTCCTTGCCCCGATACCCCTATCAGATATGTCCCAGACTGCCCATCCCACGAGGCTGAAGACCCCAAAAGGAAGCACTGCCCTGATTCCTCTTCTACCCCAACCAGTGCCATCTCCACCTGCCCTGCTCCCAGCTCTTGCATTCCCCACATTGGTCAAATTAAGTCAACAGGTCTCTCTGTATCACTAAAAGAATTAATAGGCCTTTGAAATCAATGGAAATGTTTAGTACAACAGACGACCTTGACCTGCCCATGCAATCCTACCTGCCATCCCCGCAGTTCTGGTGCGTACCAGGCAAGTGGAGGTGATTTGACACAAAACATTTTGACGCATTGTGTTTATTTGAGATGGTTTTTTAATCTCAGCCCATCTGGGTAATTCTACTCTCAGAAGAATTGCTGAAATATTTATGCTATGCTTTTGAAGAAAAGCAGCTTACATTTAAGAACTGCACTGGCTGAGGTTTTTTCTGACTGATTAATGTCCTAGCTTTTCTTTGGCTTTCTGCTCTGGGAAAGGATGAGTTTCAGGGAGTTTGCAATCTCCCTGGAAAGTCTCCGATGGTGAAGTGTGTAGGTGGGTTTGTGGCCATGGGAGAACAGCAGTGGCGTGCACCTTGCTCCTACCTCTTCCGTACTGCTTCTTCTGTTCTCCACTTCAAGACCAAGCTAAACAGATGTTGGCCTGGCCTGGCATCCCTGTCCTCAGATCTTTCAGGCTCAGCAACTAAATCACAGGTGAGGCTGGAGTACTATGTAAGTAAAACCGTACCAAGTAGCTCACTTCTGCCTTGTGTTGGTACTGTCATGACAGCTGTACACAGTAGTGGTACCCAAGCAGCAGCCTGATGGATTCGAAACCAGTATATATTTATATATACACATATATATGTGTATAGTGTGTATCACAATCATCTTCAAAGGGTAGTGGGTGATTATAAAAGCATTCACGTTAGAGCGAGCCCACCTTCCTCACAGGACATTCTGCCTTTCCTTTGAAGCTGATAAAATAGTTTTCAGCTTTTAAGTAGAAACCCCTGCAGTGTCCCCATTTAGAGCTTTCAGAGACGACCCTGGGCTGGGAAGGAGGAGAAGGGGAATTGGGGTGATAGTAGTGGCAGCAGTGGCAGCAGCTCTGCTTCCAGGCTCTGGCAGCGCATCCCTGCGCTCCCTGCATGCACAAGTGAACTACAGGGAATACAAAAGTCAGGCTTGAGCTAAAGTTGTACTTCTCTCTCCTGACTCTCTATCACCATGCTGGACTAAGCAGAGGGTCTGACTGTCCCCTGCCCATCACTGCTGTTTTGGGTCATCCCATCCTGGAAGGGAAGGAAGGAGACAAAGTTCTCAACTCTTTACAGATCAGGGCATTAAAATTCAATATTCAACAGGCCTTCCCTGGTGACTTAACCATCCTGTCTTGTGATATAAACCTTTTTGCAACACCCAGCCCAGCACAGGGTCAGGGACTGGGAAGGTCGTTTTGGGGATCAGAGGTCAGAGTTAGCCAGAGCATCTCCTTCCTGCACAGCCTGAATCCACCTGTGCTCAGCCACACCATGGCTGCAGCCAGGCTGGCGTCACAAACAGCTGTAATCCAATTAATGGATATGACTTGCAGGGGGAAATGGAAAGAACAGGGGAATATGGTGGTGTCATGAGAGAGTTTGAGTGAAATACTTTTTAGCCATCCTTTCAGAGAGCTCCTACCAAGTGCTTTATTTTTAATGCTTCAATTTGCTTTCCTCTACTTGATTGTAATATCCTTCTTGAACTTTGCAAATAAAATGTACTTTCCCTTTTGATTTTTGTCATCATCTCTCTGGCAAATTATCAGACTTTTAATTCTAAGCCTCCATTTAACTCCCCCCTCCAGCTAGACTACCAGCAGGGTAAGAAGTTAATAAAGTATTTCTCCTGGATTCCCTGCTCTCCAGTGAATCAGCACCCTGCTCACAGCCCTGGGCAAGGCATATTAGACCAGTTGTATTGCCTCTTCTCTTCAGGAGAAGAGGAATGAGTTGTTAACTGAGGTCTGGAACCAGGTAGGTAATATTACAACCTGAATAGTACTAACTTCTCCTCTGTCAAAAGTCTTCTTTGGTTGAAGCAAGGTCATAATGCCATGTCTGCAAATGCAAAATGTTCCTTTTCTGCCGATATCTCAAATGACTGGAAGGAGAAGAGGTGCCTCTGGAAGAAAATAGGCAGTGCTGGAAACTAATACACAGTCCTTACTGACAACCTACAAGGAAGTTATAAGTGCCTAGATGCTATCTATATAGAAACCACAAGCTAAATCAAAGCCAAGGGTGTTACTTTCAGGTTACTAAAAAGAATTGCAATAAACAAGATGCTCCAGAATAGACTGGCCAGCAGAGAAACAGAGGCAAACTGAGCAGCCCTTTTCCAGTCATGGTACAGAGAGGAGAATGGATCTTTCTCAGGTCTCAGCCACTGTGCCTGCCCTAGACAGACCCAGCTATTAGTGAGGATCCCTTCTCAGGCAGCCCATTGAAAACCACTTCTGAGATTATCACAACAGCTTAACAAGAGTAAAACAGCCAGGGCTTATCAGCTGCTGGGAAGGCCAAGTCAGAGGCTTCATTTTCTCAGTGGTGGTGAAACTCAGACAGGATGCTGGAGATGGTGCAGGCACCTGGTGCTTACATCTTCTGGGGTCAGCAAGAAATAGAAAATGATGAAGCCACCACAGAACACATCAACCAGACAGCTCCATGGGGCATCAAAGGCAGCAAAGTTGACCACATCCTTACAGATAGGTTCTCTGGGGCTGGGGAAATAAAACTTTTTTTCTCAGGAACATGAAGACATCTCTGAAGGCAGTTAACTGAACCAGTATCGCAGAAAATGATGTGGGTAATGACAGATAGTGTCAGCTCATGCTGCTGTTTCAGTTACCGGAAAAAATGAGAAGAGGGCAGAAATGGAAACAAATGGAAGAGAAATTTCTAACAAAGGTCAGGGAGAAGGTTTTATTTTTATCTCTCCACCTTTCCTCATTCAAATAACAAGCAGCCTGTGCCACCAGAAGGACCCTGGTCATTGGCACTGGTTCCATGCTGAGGTCCTGGAGGCCCTGGCATGGTGTGTTAAACACCCACCCTTTCTTTCCCAGAGCCTTCCTCTTCATCTCATACCTAATTGGGGAACAAGCAGATACCAGGCACAGGCTGCCTTGGCAGCACCCAGGGATCCCTCAGAGAAGCAGCACCCCCATATGCCTGCACAACTCACACACCTAGTAAGGAAAATGAGGTGATAATTCATCTCTGCTGCAACTATTGGCAAACTTCCTCTGATTTCTGAAGGACAGGGGGTCCACTCTGGGAAAGTTGCATTCCCTCGGCTGACACTCCTTGCATATGTGTTCTTTTTACAGTCATCTCCATGCCTTAAGAAGGGATGCTGAAGCCCAGGTGTTATCTCACTGTACCTCCACACGAAATACTAAATAAATGAAATCCTAAATTCTGATGTTGTGAAAGGCAGCATAGAAGTACAAACTACTGAGGACTCTGTCTCATTCTCTCTGTCTGTGCTAGTTCTGGCAGCCAACTCAAAGGAGATGCAGCCTGGGCAGGAGCAGGATGCATGTTCCTGAGCTGCCTGGGACCAGAAACAGGAACATGCACAGGAACAAGGGAAAAGCCAGCTCTGCCCTGGGGTGGCTTTGCTGTGCTTGGCAGAGGCAAAGCCAGACATCCATGGTGGATCCTGGGCCACAGCACAGCCTGCCCATGGGACCCTGCCCAGCAGCTATCACTGAGACAGAATGAGAGAGCATCAAAAGCATCTGAGTGAAGGACCTCTGTGCTCTTGGTAGTGCTGAGGGTTAGCTTGTTTCTGGCTCATTCTGTGATAATGCAGCTTGTGTTTTGGATGCTTGCTTGCACTTAAGGCTTTTAATCACTTGTTCATTAAGAAAAGGTTTTCAGGACACCTTGCTGAGAGGCAGCATCTCATATACCTCCGAGGAGAAAAAAAACCCCACTTAGTCAAACACTCTAACCACTCAGATCCTAATGATAGAATAGTAATGAGGTTGAAGTGTATTATCAACTTAATGATAAACTAAGATATTTGGCACTCATAACATGGCTTCACTCTTTAAGCCCCTTGGCTGGTTCCTGAAGGATATGTAAGATACAACTGGTAGAAGCTGGAAACAGGAGTTTTTTTCTGTTGGGACCTGGGCCAGCTAAATTGTATATTAAAAATGCTTTAGTGATACATTGCAGGAGAGGTCCAAGGTGGTGAAAAAACCCCTAGACCTTCCCTGTGGAGATTAATGACATAGCAGAGTCAGAAATTGAATTTACAGAGGGAAAAATACTTATGAGGTGCATATTATTTCTTATTTACCTCTGTGCACATCAATCTTGGTGTGTACATTGACATTCCTTAACTCATACTAGAAGAACCAATCGTTTTGGGTGGAAAGGTAGTAAAGTCAATAACTAACCACACATTGTCCACAGATATCCAGTACTCATACTGAGAGCTGAACCCTTCCTCAAGAAGCCTCCTTTTACTATTGTTAAATGCCACCACTGGCAAAACTGGAAAAAGCTCTCATGTAAGAGTCAGAGCACCATTGTAATTGGAATAGATGCCAATTGTTTTATTTCCGCAAAGCCATCAGATATTGAATGTATCCGTCTTTTCCTGTTCAGTTCCTGGATTCTCACTGCTGAGCAGCCAAGATATGAGATTTCCAGTCCTGCACTCACTGCAGAGCTTCTCTGGCCATGGTAGAATGGGGAGAGATGCCTACGACACTACACCTACATGAATATTGCATTTGCTAGGAACTGATGCAGCTTAACATACTTATATACACAAACATATTGATTTGTCACATATAAAGCTCAATCTAATGCAATGCCCACCAAAGCAATTTGCAATTGTTTTAAAAGATCCTTTTCTGATAGAGTGATTCATTTCTAATCCACATAGACACAGGCCATTTAGTGTATTTTGCCTTAAAGAGGGCTCCTCAGCTTGGCCAAAAAGGCAAACCAGCTCTGCCAGACACCCAGGGAGCCCAGAGATAGCTAGAAGTAAATTTGGGTTTAAAATTTCCATCTCCTCAAATATAATGCTGTTTCTGAGGTGAGCTCATCTCAAGTACTTGGAAGTCTAGCCTAACCATTTCTGGGCCATCCATCTGTGAAATAACCTGCTGGGGAATCCATACAAGGAACAACTGAGGTGGGGGTGCCATATGAGCAGTGGCTGAAGTCACTTGGTTTGTTCAGCCTGTGGAAATGTCATGAAGCTGAGTCAGGGGAGGTTTAGGATGCATATTAGAAAAGGTTCTTCACCCAGAGAGTGGCTGGGCACTGAAACAGGCTCCTCAGGGAAGTGGTCAAAGCATCGAGCCTGGCAGAATTCAAGGAGTGTTTGGACAACACTCCCAGACACATGGTGCAATTCTTGGGGTGTTCTATGCAGGGCAGGAAGTCGGACAAGATGATCCTTGTGGGTTTCTTCCCAATCAGGATATTTTGTGATTCTATGAAATTAATCTTGCACGAGTGCATAGTTTTCTGTTTAGGATGAAGTGCAATAGTCAGGAGCAGATAGACTCAATTGAAATTTAAAGACTCCCAGCACGAGTCTAAAATTCTTAACATAACTCTAAAATGCTCAGATAACTGCATTTTTTTCCAGAGAGGGTGTTTAATTTTTGCTTAGAGTGTGTGGTTTCAGGGTCAAAACAGACTTTATAAAACTTTTATCATGAGGGATAAAAACTATATTTCAGTCAAACCCAGCCTGTGCACCTACGGAAACAGGTGGCTTTTTAGCAGCTAATTTAAAGCTGACACTTCAACACAAGACCCCCGAGTTTCAGTCCTAAAGGAGCAAATGAGTAAATATACCCTGCTAGCTTGCACACCTCTTTGTGGAGTATCAGCAGCGGCTTTCAGCAGTCCGGGATGGGCCTGATCACATGGAGAAATGCTGCTGCTTGTAGCAAGACTCCTGTGGGAGGCCCAGGGACCCAGGAGCATGGCTGGTGTCCTGGCCAGGAGATGCCCTGCATGGTACCCCTGTTACTGGGCATCACTGGAGGCAGGGGTTGAGCACATCAGCAGCTGTCACACCAATACTTGTGTCCTGAGACATCTTCCCATAAACGTCACTGATGCCCCACAGCACTCTGGCATGTCTCGTCTGGGATCTACATGTTGCAAAACCCTGTCCAGCAGTAGAGGGATGACATGTGTCCACATGCTATCCAGGTATCACAGGCAGCATTTCTCCAGGCAGTGGATGCTTCCTTCTTGGTTGTGCTGTTTCCCTCCAGTTCCCAGCGCTCCCTTTCCTTGTCTGAGCTCAGGCAGATGCAGTGATATTACAGCACAGTTCTGGGGCACCTCCTTGCTTGTTTTGAAGGCGTGGAACTAAATTTGTCAGATAAACACAACATTATTGTCATTAGTAACAAATACAATAGACAATAATTTCATTCTTTGCAATTGAAAAGGCACCAGTTTTACTAAGGTGATTTTTTCCCCTCTCAATCTCTTACATGTCTAAATTCAGGCCTCTCAAAATCAGCTCTACCTGTTATGCAAATCACTTTAATAGAAGGGTGAAAAATGCTTCACACCATCATGATCTAATGGGCTAGGGTGCATTATCTCACACACCAATGTTCAGCTTTTGCATACTCTCTGAGGCTCAGAGATTGGTAACAGATGTCAGCAACATTTTAAAGAAAAATATGAGTCAATAAGAAGGTGGGGGTTTTATCAGTTTCTGTCCTATTTACTCTGCTATAATTACTGCTATTAAAGATTTTTAAATTGTATGTTGTAGGATTCTTCTTTCTTGTCTAGTGCAGATCTGGCAGCCTGAAGGAGCATGAGCCACCCATGGCCGTTCCTCCTGCAGTATTGGGATTGTTATTCCCTGCAGCAGCTCTGAACTGGGTGCCTGAACTGACAACATGGTCTTGCTGGTAACCTGAGGCACCCTTTCCAGTTTAAGAACTTGGATTAAAACTATCCAGCCCCTTTGCTGGTGACAGGGTGTGTGCATGGGGAGGAGAGGATAGGGCACACTGCAGAGCATGGGAAACCACTCAAACTGGCTGCTAGAGCAGCCTCCAAGTCCCCCTTGACCGAGACCTTCTTCCAAAATCACAGGACATGGAAAACCAACAGTTCAAGTCTGCTTTATGGCTGATGTGTTGCTGCTCTCTTCTTTTACAAATAAATTAGTGGAGCAATAATTAATGAGGAAATAGGATGATGAAATCTGGAGTGAAATCCCAGTTTAACTGAAACCAGTGGGGTTTTTGCTTTCCTGCGTAGCAGCAGCCCACATGTCAGCAGGGAAACAAAATAGAAGAGGAGGAATCAGTTAATTATTCTTGTATTTTTCACTGTGATCAGTGGGCCAGGGACTCCCCTCCCAGCTCTCCCTTTGCTGCCATATTCCTCCCTTGCTGCTGGAGGCCTGTCATGCTTACAGACATACAGACAAACCCCTAAGATGGGACCCTGCTGCTAGATGCTGCAGCCCAGCAAGGAATTTGTTTGTGAAGCAGATTGCTCAGACACCAGAGGAATTTTTACCTTCAGAGGCTACTTTTCCACTTCTGGTCATCTGACATATGATAACTGGACAAAAAGAGAAGGAAGAACTGTAAGGTAGATGTGCCTGGCACTAGACACCGCTCTGTGCTCCGAGTGCTGGTATAGCAGGAGATTCCCACAGAGAATTCGTTCCCCTAACTGTTCCTCTGCAAATCACTTTAAAAATTAACTTACTCTATTAAAAAGAAAATGTGATTGTTACATTTAAGTGGCTGCAGTGCTAGAGATAGTTTGTCCTACCCCCTCAAATTATATTCAAAAATGCACAATTAATATCACATTAACTTAGACAGAAATGAGTGAGAATAAGTTAAGATTTTATTATAAATACATTATATTTCATGTAATAAACAGGTTTTTTTCCTGGCCTATAATGTTGTAGAAGAGATAATTCCTCCCTACAGCACATTTCACACTTACTCAGTTTCAGACAGATTAGTACAAATTACACTTTTTGCTCAACTCATCTGATTTTAGAAAGCAGTCCTCCATCAAGTTACACTACGTTCAGATAATTATTCTATAAATATATTCTTAAACTAAACATAAGAATGGAGCAAAAATACAGCCACATCATCTAAACACTCTCTCTGAGCCCAGCAGAAGATGCAGAGCACAGGGACCTGCCAGGATCCTTCCACTGGTGGAGGGAGTGGACAGCTGACAAGGTAAATATTTATGCAGTTCACATTTATGAGATTAATCACTAAAATAAAGGTAATACAAATAAAAATAGGTATTAATGCTTCAAAAAAGCTCAAAGGAGACTTATAAATCCTTTAATTTTTCATCAAGACTGAAGCCCAGATCCTTCTTTCTAATAAATTTAGTTGTCAGACTCTGAGTCCTTTACTGCAAATGCTGACAGTGCTCTATCAGTACCCAGGTTAGGCTCTGCTAAGGTAGGATTTTCTTTCTTTGTCTTTGAATTGATGATGCAATAAAATCTGCTGCTTGAGCAGTGAGTGGGAGTGGGTTTTGCATCAATTAAACTACTTAGTTTATCTTTCTTTTATTCCACAGGGAAGAAAAAAAAAAAGAAAGCTACAGGTAGCATTTTGTTGTCTTCAGAGCTAATCTGGGATCAGTTCTCTTATGAGAAAAACACTGCCTGAAATGAGATGTGAGCTCTGCCTTGTTACACTCTGGAGCACAGAGCAGCATAGTAGCGCTCCAGAGAGCCATTTTCCAAAACAGTTTCCTTGCAAATATTACACTGATATCTTGGGCAAAGCAAAATATAGAAACATCTTTGTGAAGTTATCTGTAAATTTGAACTTGGAACAGTGAGTTCTGTCTCCGTTTCACTGGATGTTTTCACCACTTTGGGGTAAATCCTACATGAAAGTTACCACTAATGCTTGTCCTGGCTGATGTTGTGTTAAATCCTTCTCTAAAAGCTTCTTTGCAAGATGTCACTGCTATTCTGAGTTTTTAACTTCTCTGGTAGCATCAATGAGATATTGGTGGAAAAGCCACAAAGATACCAGACATGTTGGTATTGATCCTTGCCCTTCAACAAGTTCCCAATCTAATTTTCCACAAGTTAAAAAAGGCCATAAAATCATAGAATGGTTTGGGTTGGAAGAGACCTTAAAGACCATCTAGTTTCGGCTCCCTTGCCATGGTCAGGGACATCTCCCAGTAGACCAGGTTGCTCAGAGCCCCATCTAACCTGGCCTTGAACACTTCCAGGAGTGGGACATCCACACTTCTCTGGGCAACCTGTTCCAGTGCCTCACCACCCTTGTAGAGAAGAATTTCTTCCTAATAATCTAAGCCTACCCTCCGTTTGTTTGAAGCTATTCCCCCTTGTCCTATTGCTACATGCCCTCGTAAGAAATTCCTCTCTAGTTCTTTTGTAGCTCCTTTAGGTACTGGAAAGTGTTCTGAGGTCTCCCTGGAGCTTTCTCTTCTCCAGGCTGAACAACACCAACTGTCTCAGCCTGTCTTTGTAGAAGAGGTGCTTCTACTCTGATCAGCAGCCATTTGCAGTCAGAAATGTTTCATTTTCCAAGCTGTAAGCAGCCAGGAGTTTGTGACCATTCCTTTTCTGTTTCATGATTGTACCTTTGTGCCTGTGCATGGACTGCTGTGCTCCACTGTCGTAGGGTGACGTTATGATAGTCCTGTATCCCCTATCGTCTGCTTTATGCTCAGACAATGTGCTCTGTAGCTTTAAGAAGCTGGGAGGAGCTCTGCTGGCGCGGGTTGTTTAGAAAATCCTCCCTCCAGGTGTTTTGCTTTGGAAGCGTGGAGGGGGAAGATGGCTTGGGTTTCCGTTTTTCCCAACTTCTAGCAGAGGCGGTGGGAGAGGACTGTCCCTTCTGCGTTCTTGTTTTTGGACTGTTTTTCCCGACTTGCTTTCTCGTCCGAGACATCAGACAATCCCCGAGAGGAAGCAGACAAGACTCCTCCAAGAAGCCACCTAAGGGACGTCGCCCGGCCCCACAGGACCCCCGGTAGGGGGAAGCTACACTCAAGAAAAACAGGACACTAAAACCCATTGGACTGTTCACTCAGGTTTAATAAGTCCTTTGCTCTTTCCTGTGTTCTGTGAGCACTTTGCTTTGTTTTGTTTTGTTAAATAAATAGGTTTGTTTTTCTTTCACTGGCATCCAAAAGTTCTGTTGTGGTGCGGGGAGGAGGTGCTGGGCCTTGTTCCTGTGGAGAAGGCATTTAGTTGAAACGTTTTCCTCCTAAACTTACCTCGAACCTGAGATATCCACTTGATGGTTCATCTTAAATCCAGTTAGCTGGTTAAGATGGTGCAGGACATGGTGGTAGTGCCCTTTGCTTCAAGCAGTGTCTGTACTACAGAAAAGTGCAGTGGCTCCCTGGTGGCTTCTGGGTGGCTTCTATGGTGAGAAACTCACGAATTGCCTCACCACTGATTCAGCTGGGCAGCATCTGGAAGTTCATCCAGGGAAGATATTTGGCATCGTGTCTTCAACCCACCCAGTGCAAAAGCAAAGCTCAGTTAACTGCCCCAAAGGCACACAGGAGATCTGTGGTGAGACAGGCTTGGAGTCCACTTTCTTCTACATTATAATACATTCGAAGAACAAAGTACATGTATTCTAAAATGTATGTGAAAATTATTAGTACTCAGCTGATTCAGAAAATGTATGGAGAATAACTAATAAAATCTGTGACAAATAAAAATGCAAGGGATAAAAATCCCTGTGAATTTTTAATCCAAGAAATAAAGAACATAGTGTTAATACAGTATAATTGTTTCATTAAATATTTAAAACATACCTTCCATACTAAACTCATATTTTAACAAGTATCTATTCTGTTTATAAACTTGTAACACATTTTATGAATATTGCATACAGGCAGGAGAAACTTCCTCAATAAAAAGAACTTAATCCGTATGTATTCAGTCTCTTGATCAAACATTTCCCTTTTCTGACTGAGTACGTTTGTATAATTCATTATAATTTATAAATTTTCTACTTAGGGATAATACAATTACAAATGTTTCTTGCAAATCTTTCTTACTGGCCTTACATACCGTTTCATTTAAATATCATTCTGTTATTTACAATTGCTTCATTTTAATAAGAAAAGATGTTCACAACCAATTATTTAATTGCATGGTGCTTCACAACACACTATTCATCTCTTTAAAAACAATTTGCATTTTGTGTATTTGGAGCAGATATCAGAAAACATTATTGTAATTTTCTCAAATAACATTTTTGCAACATGCTGCTACCTGGGGCAAGAGCTGATACAACAGTGGAAATCAGCAGCCTTACCAGGCGTGTATCCTCCTGTACTAGATGGAATCAATATCTTACTAAATGTGCCTTATTTTTTCATGTTCCCAAAAGAATAGGAAATCCACCAGAAACTCTTGCTGTGAAGGAAAGCTTCTCAGCCCCACCATATCTCAGTGAAGATATCCATACAGAGCTCCTTTTTATTCCTTTTGTCATTATCTTTTCCCTTCTTTTCCTTTTTTTCATTTACATTTGATGAAAGTCCAGGTTGTTGGATGAGGAGAAAAGGAGCTGAACAATGAAATCAACTGTAGGCAGTATCTCTATAGTACAGCAACATCCTTCCACAGAGTTTTGTAAGGATTCTTTTATGGTGGGTTTCCGGGTTTTCTCCATTTCCACATCATTAAACTACGTATGAAACAGTAGTTGCAGGAGGCCATCTAACATTGCTGCAGAGGTGGTATTTGTGCCTTGATGCTCTTTGAAACGTGTCAGCTTCTCATCTGATATAAAAATATCAATATTGATGCCATCATACTTTCTTAGATCAAGGGGATGTGCTCAGACGTCACTTCTGCAAATATCAGAACAACTGGTGAATGGTATTGCACAAGATCTCCTAAATGAGTGTTTAATTTTGCATGATTGTCTGAGCAATTGTTACCGCTTCCTATGGGCACGTGGATTACGAAACATCTTTTATTATCTCACTATAGTACTGAGGATTTTCTACTTGACCCCTCCCTCACTAATTGCTCCTCAAAATCCTGCTTGCCCTCATCATCAATGCATAACTGTCTTATTTATTGCACGCAGTTCACACCCTGCTCTGAAAGCAGAATTATTCATGCCTTCCTGGGCTTTGCTGCAGCATGTAGTATCAGCATTTTACAAACATTTAACTGACTCTCACGATGCTTCTGGTGAGATGAATTATCAGTGGAGATGGTTATGCATAGAGAACCAAGACACACTGAGCAAACACTCCAAACTACCCACTAATTCAGGGTGGAGGGTTTGAAATGCCTACGGCTTATCATTTCACAGTACATCATATCTTCTACAGCACTTTATAGGCTCAGAAAATAGCTTCTATTTCTGGTGGGACTGTGTATGCCAAGTACTCCTGCAAGTCCAAACCTGAGATTTCAAGCTGGGTACCACAACATGCAAATTACCATCTCTGAATAGCTTGGTTCATGTGCCTTTCCACAATCAAGAAGGGATTCTGCAGCAGAAAACAAGGCTAGGGTGAGATTCCAGCTGGGGATTCGGCTGTGCCATAGAACAGTTTTTCTCTGCCCACAGCAACATTGCCATGTGCAACCCATGTTCTGCTGATGTAAGAAGTAAGATGCAGAAACCACCCAACTTATTTCACGGCTCAAGTCCAGAAGCAAACCCACTGTGTGCACAGTGCCAATCTGTTGCAGTCCACAGCCCAGTTGTCCTTTAGAGAACATAGTTTGGCCTTAAAATACTGTAGATGTACCACAGTCAAATGACAGCTGTCCAGGCTGTCTTAGTTTTGGCAGCCTTCAACATTTGAGGCATTTCCTTTTTTAGCTTTATGACAGTTGATTTTTCATGCAGTCTTCTGCATCCTTTTTCTGAGGAAGATATTAAAAATTTAATCCCATCATTTAGCATCAGATAACGTCCATGTGGTCAGTAGGACAAGTAGTTAATAAGCAGATGCATCCCACAATGGAGGGCTTTTTTCATATTCTTGTACTTCAAACAAATTTGGGATGGGGATGGTAAAAAACATGTCCTTGACACCAGGTCTTGGCTGCAAAAAAATTGCCAGCTTTCATCTTGAAACTTTCACATTTCAGCTGAGAGATATATGTTTTTCCCCAGCTTCATTCTGAGAAAAAAAATAGTGAGCACTAAACATCCAGCACAGAAAATGTTAATGCAAGTATGTAAGACTTTGCTATGTCCAGAAAGGAATGTTTTATCACATAAAATACCAGTAAAAGGTAATGGCCCCAATGTCTTCTGTAATTAGAATAGTTTCTGCAGTTCTAAATAGCAGTTTTAAATAATAATATTTTCCAAGTAATTTTGATTGATAAATAATGAACTACAAGCAGGGCTCTAGAATGATCATTGAAATAGTTGTAAGCTATTTGATATGCAATCCTGAGCCTGTGAGCAGGTGAGTGTGGCCCTGTTTGGGAGGGGAAGGCCAATGCCTTCCAGAAGCATCACCTCCAAGTAAACATTGAAATCCTTTTAATCTAATATTTCATCTTATACCTTTCTTTATGCCTGTGGCTCTCTGACCAACAGCACTAAGATAGATTTCCTGTAGACGCATGGCATGGACTGGCTTCATTGGCATGATCTGTCTTCCCTTCCTGGTCCCCGACTTCCATGCAGATTTGTGGCACCTACCTACCAGCGCAAAACCTCCGGCAGATTTTGCTGGGAAAGGTTCAAAAGTTAAGCAGAGAGGGCAAGTTGACATGATAAGGTCACATACACTTTTGTTAAGGAGCTGGAGCTAGGAAGGTGTGTGCTTATATGATCACAATATACAGAAGAACACTGTATACAGAGCACAGCTGGAACAGCTGGAGCCTTGCCAGTTGACATGAGCAGAAGATTTGGCATGTAATTTGCATGGTGTGCAGAGAGCCTGAATGGTTTCCTTTTCTTAAAGCAGTGCAACACTTGAAGTAGATTTCTAGGGCATAATTGCTGTAGCTACTGCATGTATTTATTCTTTTGCACAATAACTGACTCCAGAGCTTAATAGAATGGGATATCATTTCTTGCACAATAGTGATGTCTTGTTAAATTATTCACATTATTTATTTGACAGATAACCATTACTTGGTATTCAAGAGGGAGACAAAAATGGCTATTT
Source organism: Dasyornis broadbenti (assembly GCA_013397935.1). Lineage (NCBI taxonomy): Eukaryota > Metazoa > Chordata > Aves > Passeriformes > Dasyornithidae > Dasyornis > Dasyornis broadbenti. The sequence continues at coordinate 28,368 of VZRN01003948.1, forward strand.
GTTACATTCCTCTATTATCTAATATTCATAAAACATGTGATGTGAAATGTCTTTCAGATGGATGGCCATCTAGGATGTGTTTACACATGTGTAAACATGTGTTACATGTTTACATGGGGTTTTTTATTAACAGAGAAAACAGCTACTGAAACTTATTTACAACTGTCCCCTGGTGCTCAGGACAGAAAACTTGATTTCTAATCACTGGTCCTCCTTCTTCCGTATTCAAAAAATATCTTGATTTGGATCATATCCCAGTCTCACAGCATTCTTTGGCCTTTCCATGTGTGGCTGCCAGCCTGATCTCATGTCTGCTAAAATGTGGGCATTGGATTTGTGCTCTGACCCCTCCACACAGGGCTGAGATCCCTCAGGAGGTCTCACTTATCCCAGAGGTAAATTGATGTTGACATTTGCCTTAAGAGATGAAAACCTATTATATGAACAATGGCTGTGCTTCCCGCCCCAGCCAATACCCCACCAAGAAACCGTACCACTCATAGACTTGATTCATATGACAGAATGGGCTACAGGCAAGATTTATTTTCCCATTGTCGGTTCCCATTGAGGCAAAGGGTGTTTAAGTGTTTTAATAGACATTAGTCATGTAAATCCCCAGTTCATCAATGGGAAAAAAGGACTCTGAAAATGGTTAAATCTGATTTTCCAGAGGATTAGAAACAAGCTGTGCTTAATTGGCTGCTTCTATCACTATTCTTTTTTGTTGTTGTTGTTGTTTTTAAGAATATTATTTTGTTTATTCATCTATAATGACCCAAATACATTCAGTTATGTGGAACAATGAAGGGAAATCAAGTGTCCTTGATTCCCTGACATGCTCCTACAGAAATAACTGATTAAATCGTTCAAAGCAACATATTTACTCATCCTCCATTTTAATCATCACATTATATACCACTACTGTTCAAAGGCAAACCAGAAGTTTATTTTTAAATGCACATCCAGCAGCTTCCTTGTTTGATTTAATTTTTTAAACCCCACAAACAACCTTATCAGGTGATTCTATAACCTCAAGCAATTGGCTTTCACTCTAATTAGCAAAACAGGACCAAACAAATCCCAAAAAAAGAAGAACTATTTCAAGTTTCCTTTCCAGTACACCCCCATCAGGGCACAGGAGCCAGGCTGTCAGCTCAAAAATGGGAATTCCTCATATTTCTTTGACTAGCTTAGATATTAATTTTATTTGCAGATAAGCCCAAACTAAATGGGTTAACAAGTAGGATGCAGATTGAGATTAGAGTTCAAAACCAACTTGGAAAACTCGGGATCTTTTCTCCAACAGCAGATGCAATCCAATAAATACAAGAACAAAATAGGAATAGTGCACTGTACAAGCAAAAGAGTGGTCACGCAGCAGTGCTGCAGGGAAGGATATGGGTTCGAAAGAATTTTAAACCCAAACATTAGCCCTGGTGGTGTGCTCTGGAACAGCCGAGACATTAAACCATCCCTCACAGAAGAATCAAATCCAGTCTTGGATACTCTTTCTAAGCATCTACTGTATGTATTGTAGCTACAATATTAATTGACAAGAACACACTTTTTTCTGTATTATTGCTTCTGTATATCACATAGCACTATGGGGTTTGTATTAAGCTAAAGCACTCTGTCAGTGATGAAGATGATGATATTTACTGACTCCATATCCCCAGTAGGAGTTCCAAGAGATAGTGAGATTTGCCCATGCTGGGCATGTGCCACAGGGCAGGTGACTCTCCTCTTCCTCAGGCCCTGCAGAGCTCGGTCTTACAAGGGTGAGAGCAAAACTTGGGGCATGCCATCAGAACTACTGCTACAGAGATGCATCTGTGTGTTTTCCTAAATGCCAAGTAGACACTTTGGTGAAAAACCTGTCATTAACTTTTGGGGAAGCCAAATATGACATGTCCAGAGGGTCATCCTCATCCACAAACCTACCAGCTCTTCAGAAGGGCTCTAGCAGATCTCCGGTATCAATTCAACCTCTGTCCAGTCTTTTTTTTCATCACACTGCCTGACAATTTGCTTGGAATGGAAGGCAGACAGACAAGACTGTGGTTTCCGAAAGCTCTTTCTTTTTTAAGAGAGCATCCTATTTACCACCTCCATTTCCTGGCACATGACTGATGGAAGGCAGGGGTTACACATCGTAGTCAGTAGTTTGGCAGTCTTGTAACTGAGTGTCCTTGGGTGCCCTACAGTACTGTCCTGCTCCTCTGCAGCTCCACAACACCACGGCCCAATAACGAATGAGAAAACAAACTGCACTGCATATGGAAACTAGATCCATTGTGAAGTCTGTGGTCATAGCAAGCAATTAACTCTTCACAGCCTCTAATTTTGACTCCTGTAAAATCCTCTTTTATGATGCCTGCTCACTAAACATTAATCTTCAAAATGCAATGGTTCACCTCTTAAGATGCATGTGACTGGACTCATCCCTGTGCGGAGGAGTGTTCAGTGGCTTCCTGTGCATTTCACAATGCAATAAAAAATCTGCTCCCTGCTCTTAATGACTTTGTGATTTATTGACTTGCCCATCTTTCCTCACTTCAGCTCACCAAGCTTTATTTATTCCTTTTGTACATCAGTTGAGGGAAATAAACAGCACACACACCTCCTTTGCATGCAAACAAATGCATGACAATGATACAACAACAAAATCATCATTAAGAAAAGTCCTTCCTTGGAGGTATTCACATCCACTACTTTTTTGGCAGCTTGCATAACCAGGCCTACTAAACACTGAGTCCCAATCCTTGCTTGGGATTTCTCCCTAATGCCATTATCTCTAACAACACTGGCAAAGATTTTGATTCATGTACAGCCTTCCCTGATCATGTAATCATGAACATACTCACACAAATTGTCTCCTGGATGTTGGAAGAAATGTCTTTGGAAAAAAGCACTGGAATTCAAAAAACTTTCAGCCCAAAATTTCTCAATACTTGTTCCCTTATTATCTCTTGTGGTTATCCACAAAGCAAACTATTCCTCTTTTTATGAAAAGAGCTGCACTTCCCAGCTCTGATCCCAAACCACACTCCCAATTTTTTTCCCTGAAACCCAAACACCTAAATTGTCTCTGATTTCCCCAGTCGTGCAAAGTCCCTCTAGACTTTTGGGAAACCATGTTTGCTCAAAGAGATCCTTCCCTGGGTGATGTGGACATGGTTCAATGCTCTCTGTGCTCAATTTCTCTCTCACTATTCCTGCACTTCATGTGTGCTGGTTAGTCTTGTGTGTAGGGGAAAGGGAATCAATAAAAGCTGTTAATCTGCTCCACCTAGAATCCCTTTGCTTGCACAATGTAACAGACACTAAAAAAAAAAGTCAAAATCAAGCAAGTGCCAGGACAACTGACTGAATGGAACTTATAGCAAAGACAGGTGAGCCAGCTCCAAAATTGGTGGAGGAGGGATCTGTATCCTGAGAAAGAAGTGGTGGCAACACACCCAGAAGCAGTAAATACCGGTTGCTTCTAGAGAAAAAGTCTACAGCCTGGGATGGGTCCTTCAGAAAAATCCGGGGACTTCAATGGCCAAGGATTAAATAGGTACTTTATTTAAAAAAAAAATAAATAAAAAAAAGGAAAAAAGCTACTAAGCACATCTGTATACATCTCTGGTGAAACTAAACTGGGGACAGTGAGTGCGCTTCTGACATCCATGTTATCAGAAATATTTGGAAAAAGTCAGTAAACACATAAAGAAGAGAGCTCCAAAACAACTGGACAACTAGAGAGTGATTCTCTGGTGGAAGGCTGGGAGTTCAATCTATCTAGCTCATCAGAAAGATGACTGAGGAATTATTTGATAGACAGCAGCCTTTTCCACTCTAAGGGAGGAAAAATATTGGGCATATAAGAGCTCTTTTAACATCATGGAGGAAAAGGACAGCAAGTAACAAAGACTGGATGGTGAGATCAGACCCATTTAATCTGAAAGATGGCCCACGTTTTTAGCACTAGGGTTGATGGGCAGTGGGAGTAAACTGACACAAAGTTATGGATTTCCTCACCCTTAATTATTTCAATGAATTATTAAAGTATTTCTGAAATATGTGCTTCAGGTAAACATGAACATCCCGTGCTTCATATAGAGATTGTGTTACACCAAGGGGTAGAGGAAGCAAGAAAAAGTGAGAGTAGCCGTCTGGCCTTGGACACAAAACCATCATGACTCACCTCCTTCATGCCCTTAGGGGCCCTGGTTGCCTCCTCAGATGAGGAAGACAGATTTTTCTGGATGGCAGGTCAGATCTGGGGGCCTGTTTATTTCTTATACAAGAGGGCTCTGATGACTCTGCTCCTGGACTTCTGTGCCTGAAGACCTTTGGCAGCACTGCAAAAGGCAGGAGACTCTTGTTTTTGTTTTCATTTTGGGTATTTGCAGAAATGTCTCTTCAATTAGCCTCCCCTTCTGACATACATCACATCAACTGTCAATGTTTGAATTACTGCCTTCTGGATTTTATTTCTTTTTTTCTCTACTAAATAATCCACCTTGCATATCTGGTTCTGTAAAACTAGCATTATTTAGTAGGATTTCTCTGGCATTTTCTCGGTTACCCTTTAAAACTCTCTTAACCATCAACACGTGTCAAAACGGGTGTCCACAGCCTGCCAGCTGCTGTTGGATACACTCAACCAAAACTAGCTGGCAGCACAACGTTTGCTGCATGCATTGGCATATTAGCCTATAAAGTTATTCATACCAAAGTGCATTTCTGTTGCTTAGATGAAATCCTATCATCTTTACCCTTGCAAAGCTTTTCTTGGCTGAAGATGCAGTTGTTTTTGTTGTTTCCCTGTCAGGCACAAGACAAAGCCCTTATTGACTATTCTTGCTGGAGCAAGGGAAGACACCAAGCAAAGTTTTGCTTACCTGGTAGGCTTCAGCTTGTAAAAGACTTAGGCTGATACCATTTTCAGCACAGTGGAGCCAGGGCTGCTGAAAGCCTGGTTTAGTCATACCAGTTTTTAATTTTTTATTATTGAACCCACTACAATTCATCCATTGATAAAAATAGTCCTTCGTACTCACACTTCCTATCCTGTTATTTCCATCCTTGGGCAGTAATTGCGCACAACTTTGTGAACTGGGAATCGCCTCTGGGAACAAAATTTTCTCCTTCTGAAAGGCTAAGAAAGCTGAAGCTGTTTCTCACCACACAGAGGAGGAACCTAGCAAAAGCTGTGCCAGAGTGGGGGGGCACAAAGCAGCAGACAACCCATGGATGCTCTCTGGGCTAAAACTCCAGAGAAGCCATCTCTCTTGCACAGGAAAAGATGCTTTGCAGATCCTGCAAGCTCACCTGAGGACCCTTGCACTGCTCAGGCAGCTGGCACAAGCTGGGGACAACCTCAGCCACAGAGCTCTGCTGCCTCTCAGATGTTGTCCTATATAACCTCCTGATCAATACACAAAATCCCCTGGCTGAAGCTGGGTGGCATTTCTGACCCAGGCAAACTGGTCTGGCTGGGGCATCCACTTCCAACTGAGCTGGTGAGGTTGCAGGTCATAAGCATCTGCATTGTGCTGGTCCCTCAACACCTGCACAAGGATGGGTATAAGTCCGCTCCCAATGAAGGCAGGAGGAAAGAGGGAAGCTTAATATACGGCACTTGGGGCATAATATGCCATGTCCTGACCATTCCTCACCATTTGCTTTCTGAGATGCAGCCAAATGAAAACACTGTAACTTGGAGCTGGGAATCACTGGTGTTAGCTCTGAACATGAGGAGAGAGAAAACAGGTCAGATGAAGATCCCCATGGCCAAGGGCAGAAGAGCAATATAGGGAAGTGTCTCTCCTTTAGACACTCAGCCTCCAGACACCGACAGCTCTGAGGGTACCTGAGGCTCAGCTGCTGCCTTCATATTTAACAGCCTTTGTGGGGACTTCTTCCCATCAATCTTCTTCACAATCCATGTCATTTTGGAGGGATCATTAAAAATTTCTCCTGCTGGAAAAGCTACCATGAACATAATTCTTGCTTTGGAGGCAAACAATGCCACCAAGACCTTAAGCTGTGGTATGAGTTACAGCAACCTTTGGTCCTTCCAACACAGCAGGTGGCAGAGGAAAAGGAAATTGAGACTCGTCTCTGACAACCACCTTTATTCCCTTTGCTGAGCCGCCTCCAGCTTTGGCTGACAGTCAAGCTCTGCAGCAGAAAAATTCTGAAACCTTGTATGTTTAGCTCACATGAGCAGCTCTTCCTCCAGAAAAAGCTCCTTGCAAGCCAGGGAGCTGGCCCACAAACAGGTTTTCTTTTCATCAGAAAAGGTTGCAGGTTAAGGCTCAAATTTGTTTGATAATTTTTTATTGTCCTGGTCAACATTCTAAAAAGATATTTATTCATGAAAAGGACAATGTCAGCATCTATTCCCTGTTCAAACAGATGAGAAAAAAAACATCTGTAAACAGCAGAAGTAAGGCAGAAAGCATGAAGAGCAGCATACTAAATTACCCGTGTCATGTGGGTCACTTAGGAGCATGTTTTTATTTTATTAAACAGCTCCTGCACAAAGTGTGTTTTGCTTGACTAAGGCATCATACATTGAATATTAAAATGATGGTAAGGCTTGTAAGTGCTGGGGGCAGGGGGAGAGCGGATTCACCCCTTTTATTCCTGGAGTTATTCTTTTATAAATAAAAGGTGCTGATGACACTGTGTGTACAACACAAATAGGGCATAAAAAATCACTGCAGTGGCTTGGTAACGATATTCCATAACTGAAAACTCAGTAATGCAGACAGTAGGTGAGGCAAATGTGCTGAAATGTCAGGATGTGGAATGCCAGGAGAACAACCCTTAAAATAGTTGCACCAAAAATAGCCTCTGTGGACAATAGGAGTGGGGTTTGACTTCATTTATTTCTATTAACAGCTTCTTGACATGTCGTCCCTCGAGCACTCCTGGTCATAGACAGAGCAGGAGGCACCCTTTTGTCCCACTCATAGGTGCCACTGCTGCAGTTCCTGGAGGGGTGGGAGCACCCACCAAAAAGCAAGGTGTGCTGGGGCTGCCTCAGCCAGGGGAGGAGACAGTTGCCTCAAGTGGCTGGCAAATACACCAGATAAAACTATACCTCCCCAGAAGCTTCAGAGCAGCTCTCTGCAAATAGCAGCAAATCCTCTGACAGGACCCAGAGGAAATACATTGAATGGTGCCTTGTGAGCTGGCAGGGTCTGCACAAGAGGAGGGGACAAGCAGCAATGGTGCAGCTCTGGTGGGGAAGCATGCTCCTACCCTCCATCATACTGAGCACACCCTTATCCAATAACCTACAAAAATCACCTCTTCCCAATATATCTTCCCTGCAAAGCTGGGTCAGCCATCAGGAACTGCAGGCGGTGCCCACACAGTCTTCATTTCTCTGGGCAAGTATTTAGATGGTTTTGGAGGAAAAACCATCACTCAAGGCTAAATCAGCACACAGCTTCAGGGTGACTCCAGAGATGCTGAGCGGTACCAGTGTGACCTTAGCAAGGCTTAAAGAGAAGGATCTTTGGTTTCTTCAGGTAAAAAAGTTGAAAAACCTGGTGCGTAGGCAAAACTCAAATCACCACATGTCTGAGCGTGATGGTCCGGGGATTAGTTATGCCAGTCTCAGCTCTTGGTAAGGGGCATGATCCAAGGCAGGGAGGAGAAACCTCCAAGGAAAACAAAAACATAGGAGAAACTCACATTTTGGCATGCAGTGAAGTGCAGCTATATCAGCAAAATTTCTTTTCCAATACACACAGTGAACATAGGTGGGAATTCAGTGCTGGATTTGCAGCCGGCAGCTTATAATTCAGTGTGATGACTCAGGACTTTCAGTCGCTCTGCAGGCAAAGGCTGCTCAGACCTTACTCTCATAGAATTTCCATTTTCCATGACAAGAGGCCATGTCTTGCCCTCTTAGTTATTTTCCTGGAAAAGCTAATATTGCTAACTCACAGCATTTCAGAGATTTTGTATGCAGTCATCACAGCCCTGAAGAGTTGTAACTATTGTTTATTCACTTTATAGTCACCTTTTCTGTGCTTAGAAGTGATGTTGTTACCCTTTTTCTGAAACCTATTATCTGATGCTGCATCTGCCAGATCTCCCTGGGATCAGAAGGTGAAACAGGCATTCCATCATTCCTGTCCCTCGGGATCAGGTGTTAAAGGTGACTCTTTCTCCTGGTTTTGATTTTGTAACAGGGTTGTGGTGTATTTCCATGTACCCCCTGTGTAGCATCACTCTATGCAAGTCCAAAGGGTCCAACCTCTCCTTGAAGCAGAGGGCACCCAATACCACCAGGTGACAGCAAAGATGGGAGTAGGATTTATACATAGGTCAGGGGTAATTAGGTAACATGAGGTTTGGAATAAATGAAGCATGAACAATTCAGGTGTTGATAAGTATGACATGGAAGTAAATCTGAGTAAAGCTTTGATTCTTACTAGAGTTGAGTGAACAGACATTGAAGCACTTGGGAAGGAGGCAGACTGTAGCCTTCAGAAGCATAAATCATAGACTGTATCTATCCTCTCCAGTCATTGGGAAAAAAGAATGAATGACAGAAAAAGAGAAAGGAGAGGAGGTGCACAGAGAAGGGTTAAAGGTTAATTTCCTGATTGCTGGGATATGAAAGGTAATGGCCCCAGATGCCCATGAATTTCCTTTCAAAAGAGGCATCATCATTTAATGCATTCTTTTATTGCCCCTTTCACATCAGCTTCCTCGTGTTCCAAAACAGTCTTTTCTTCTGCTATTAAACATAACATTTCACATACTGTGCACCTTGACGGCTTTGACATGCTAGGTAAGGGCAGTAAATCTCCTAGAAATATAACCTACTCCTGCTGAAGGTAATGGGAACTCTGCCACTGATGGCTATGGCAGTGTGGAAAGTCCTCTACTGATGACTAATGACATTAGTCACATTTTTACTGGAAACCCTTGTTTATGAACAATTCCAAAGCATCTGTTCAGAGAACTCAATTCAAATGCAAACATTGCAGCTTGTATTCCATTGTATGATATGAGTTCCTGAACTCCAGTTTATGTCACCTGTAGTCTTCAGGCTGCCCACTGCTCTTAATTTTAAGTGAGGGATTTGCATTTTGGAGGGCAGGTGGCATACAAAGGACTCTTTCTTACAAACACTGTTTGTGAAACTGTATGGGAAAGCACAAGAAGCAGTCTATGTGTTAAATCAAAGTTTTACAAGGTTGAAAGGTTACAAGGTGATAGTGGGAGTTGTGGTCCCTCCCTGGTCATTTTCTACTGCTGGATGAATGGGCAGACCCATTGAAAATGATGAGCTTTGACTCCTTAGATTGAGTCATTTCAACTCAGACATCCTACAGTAATAATAATTAATTTTTTTAAGCCCTTTGCTATGGACAATGGCCCAGCTCCATCATCTCCCAAGGGAGGACTTAAGGACATGACAAGGGATGTCCCCTGGGCCACTCGGCAGCTTTGTAGCCATATGTGGAAATCTCTCCCAGGGTTTCCTAGCTCCTGTCCCATAGAGGGTCGCTGGATCCACATCTGCTGCAAGAAGGTCCAAAAAAGGCCTTTTCTGGAGTAGAGGGAAGGAAGCAGAGGTCCGTTTCTTCTCCAAGCCGCAGGGGAAACTGGGAAGCCTCTGAAGGCCCCATGTGGGGATTAGCTGGGCAAATAATTTTTGCTATGCCTTGATCTCTCAGCTAAGTTCAGGGCCCCATTCTGTGTATGATTATTTTGTGGTCACCAGTGTCTAGGTCCTAAACAGACATGGCAGAGCAAGGCAATATTATCTCACTATTGCAGGGGAAAGGGCTGGTGGCTATTGCAGGGGAAAGGGCTGGCTGCTGACAGGAGAGCAAGGCAATGGTGCCCACAGTTCAGGACAAGAATAAAACTGAATCTACAACATCTGCCCCCAAACACCCCCAAGCTCACCCTTCATCTTTATAAGGCTATTCAAGTCAAGCTTTGCTGCTCAGAGACAAGAGTCCACAGGACTATAGTGCACAACTGAGATTTGCCAGCTTCTGACTGGAGTAATACAGCACTTACCCGCTTCTCATGTAAAGCAAATAAATCAGGGTTCACCTGCTGCTTTTTGGAGAGGAGCTTGAAGTGTCTGGATAATCAGAAGGCAGCTCTGACCATGTCATGAGGGTTGTCTGTTGGCTCAACTGCCACATCTGCCTGTCCCCAAAGGATGTTAAACGCTGATCTACAGACCCAGTTCATGCAACTTACTTTGGTATCCTCCAACTAATGTCAAAACAGTATTTTCACTTCAGCAGAAAGCTAGGCTCTATGCAAATAGGCCACTAAGTGGAGTTATGTGGCATTGGCATTTCTCAGAACATCAGACCCGGATATTGCCATTTTTTGAGATGTGGGATGCAAGATGAATAGATTTCATACCATGACTTCCAAGCCTCCATACTAGGACTTCTGATGAACTGCCCTATTCACCATAGTTATAGAAGTTATTTATGTTAAATAGATTAAAGGCTGAGCAACTTAGATTTTCTCTGAGTGATTTGTTGCTTCAGCTTCTTTTATGTTAACATCTGTTTGCATTAGTGCGGAAATACCATACTTGCCTTCCCTTGAGAAAAAAATTTGCTTGTGGACTCAAGTTTATCTATTTGTTAGAGTAGCAATGTCTTCTGGGGAGGGGCCAAACAGGCTGGTTCCTGGTGGCCATTACTTAAAAAAGCTCTTAGTTCTTTACACACCTGGTGAAGAGAAGTCTATGGCAGAAGCAGCTAGAAAGACTCCATCTTCTCCCACAAAAATAATTCTAACAGTTTTTCATCCCAACTCTTTTTCCACGTAAGTCACCAGCCTAATTCCTAGAAATGTACCTTAAAAGCAATTTTTCATACCTAAGTTGCAAGACTCAAAAGTAACCAACTCCTGCTATTTGCAGCTTTGCTATTCATTGGCTAAGAGTCAGAGTCTTTCGAAACACTTTATAGCACTGTTTAAAGACTTCCGGTTTTCTGTTTTATGTAATGTAACCTAATGTATTCAAAAGTAACTCTGAAAGTATCCTTCTACCACAAGTATAATGGGATGATTACATTACTACAGAGATTTGGGAAATTTATACAAATACGATAACAAATTCTCTGTTGGACTCAGGCTGCTTCTGCATGCTTTTCCTTTCTCTGTCCATCCCGCTTCTTGATCTATGCTAGTGATGTGTTAGTAGATTGGTTCTTATTTTGGAACAATTACCAAAACTTCTGTGGTCACTCTTGTAAGAATCTCTTAGGCAAGAAGGGAGAAGCTATAGGTGTATTATACTCAAGCAAGGATGCAGCCCTCATCCTTCAGTGCCTTTGCCAGGCTCTGAAGCCCCATGTCACCACCAATGGCAAATGTTTAATTCTACTGGCTATGCAGCCTGGCTGGGAACATCTGAGCATGGAATGGGGCAAAGAGCTGGCAAAGGGGTATTTCAGGTGAAAGTGAGCCAGAGGCTTTACCTGAGTCTTGCCAGGAGCAGAAGAGAGCAGAGGTTTATATTATACTTGTTTTGTAACCTGCTCCTCCTGAGCTTTGCTGCTTCTTAGTAGTACTAAGGGTTTAGAGCATCTGTGCACCAGAAAGCTTTCCTAAATCAATAGTCTCCTGCAGCTACATAAATAGCTAACTGGAGCAAAGATGTTTATTTTTGAAGTGGGAGATGTTGCTCCTGTGACAATGTTTTATTATAATGATTTTGATCCTCAACCTGCAATCTTTACACCAAGATAAGGCTCCCCTTGATTTCAGTGCAAGCTTTGTCTGACTAAAGATTTCAGAATTAGCTCTTTGCTTTTATTTTTATTGAAAAACAAGCCTGCACTTGACAAGGAAAAAGCAGTAAGTGGATCATGTCAGAGAGACAAGTTCCTATGAGAAATTTCTAGCAGGAAAAATACAGCTTTATGATTACATGGCAGTAAGCTGCAAGGTTAAAGCTTTAAGAGTTTTTGAGGAGAAAAAGATGCTAATCCACTAATGTGAAGGGTACCTATTCCATTATGGGAAAAAGGTGCAACCCAGCACACACCTCTGGTTTGTCTCTCTCACAGACTACACAAATGAATAAAGGTTGCACCAATGAAATTAATAATAATAAAATACAAATATTAAGAAAATATTTCCATGAAAAATTAAAACACCAATGGAAATAAACACATTTTGATCTAAGGATCTGGTCTGAAGAAAACACATTAGTCCAGACATATTTTATGCCACCAAAAGGGCCCTGATCTCAAGGTGGATATAAGCCTACATAGGAGTGGCAGCTCTGCACCACTGCACTTCCCTCCACGAGAACTACCTAAAAACATGGAATTTGCAGGGAGGAGCCACAATGAAAATAAAACTCTGCAAAGATGGGGAGCACATAAAGCTCTACAGCTAACAGTAATCGCAGAGATATTGAAATAGCAGCAGAGAGGCTGGGGTGTGCCTGCCCAGGGTGGGGGGCTGCCCACCAGCCCTGCTGTGCTGTGCAGACAGGCAACAGGAACCAGAGGAGGGGGGCAGGTGCAGGTCAGGGACACTTGGAATGGAACAGGCAAATGCAGAGCTGGGGCTTCGCTCAGTACCTGTCCCCTGCCCCCAAGCATCGATGGACCCAAAAATACCCTAGGACAAAATGCCAGCAGGGTAGGAGCATCTACTAGATGGTCAGACAAACAGGGGCAAATGGGGTGTTTGGATAGGTTTGGGGGGTTTTTTGAGGGGGGAGTACAATTTGGGAGTAATGGGTTTTTTCTGTTTTAAACACAACATTTCCCCTGGAAGCAGAGGGCTGTGAATGCGTTGCTCAATCCGCAGCTGCTTGGTGAACCCTAGTATGTGCTTCAGTGCCCTGCTGATGCAGGTGGGTGCTCCTAGAAGTTCGTCCTAGTTCTCGTTTGTCTAGAAGTCTCGTTTGACACAAAATCGGGATGCAGGCACAGACACAGCAAGGTGGAATGTGGGGGTGTATTCTCCAGGGGGTGGGGGTGGTGAGATGCTACATTAAAGAGCAGCAGCCCCGTTGCCCAGAAGAAGGGTCAGGAGCCTGAATGAAGTAACTCGGTGTTCCCAGGCATCAGATTTCAGGGGGGGCGGGGGGGTGTC
>VZRN01003948.1:42618-56136 GCA_013397935.1 Dasyornis broadbenti
CGTGCCGAGCCGGGGCTGCTGTGGGGTGAGTGACCAGGCTGCGGGCGCGGGGCTCCGGCCCCTCCATCCCATCCCCTCCCCGTGGGGGGCGGGGGAGCTGCGCCGCCGCCGCCGTGGGAAGGTGCCGGGGGGCGGTGGCGGCGGCGGACTCGCCCGGGTCGTACCTGTTGCGGGGCTGGGGGGGCCGCGGGCGTGCGCGGCGGCGGGCACGCTGGCTTCGGGGGGGCGGCGGTAGCTGCCTGCGGCTCCGCCGCACTCTTGGGTACAACGCCGCGGATCCCCGGCGGTCCGGCTGGCCGGGATGTGGAGCGGAGCGTCTAGTCCTGCCCGCCATGGGGTCCCAGTGCCGGTGCGGGTGGATGCTTGGCCGGAGCCGGGCACCTGCACTACGGCAGCCCAAGGATGCAGCCCCCGCTCGCCCCGGGCGCATCCCTGAAAGTTTCCAGTACTCCGTAAGATGGGAAGTAGCACTAACAAAGCCCCAGTCCCGGAAACCGAGCTGCCGTGCCGCCGCCGTCCGATGAGGATGCTCGCGTGGGGGACTTGCCTTGGTGCCCTGCCCTTCCCGCACTGCTGCGCGGGCTGATGCGGAGGAGCCGCGCGTGGCCCTGCCTCCGCCAGCTGCGGTGCGGTGCGGAGCGATGCGAAGGCTACTGCGGGCACAGCGCAGCCGGGGCTAAACGGCGAGGGGCGGCAAGACCCGCGTCCCTGAGAGCAGCTGCGGGTAAAAGGGCCCTGCTGTACCTCGGTTCTCGGGGTGTATGTTTTTGGTTTCGGCTGGGTTTGGGGGTTTTTTTAGTTAAAATCCGTCCAAACTTAGTGGGCATCACATTCTAGCTACTATGTGCCTCACGAGAAGCAAGCAAAAGCGCAATTAATTACTTTACGGGAAAGTAATTAATTGGGAAATACAGAATATGAAAAAACCCTATTCTGATCGCTGGTGTGTCAGTAAGAGCAGCTGCTCTCTAGGAGCGTGCTTTTGCCAGGCAGATTTTGGGATACAGGCACTGGGCTGGCATGGAAGGTTCCAGAACAGTGGTGCCGCCTGTTCGCCGAGCAAGGGAGTGCCCCAGAGCACCCACCCCTTCCTAGGGACTGTGCAAGGGGAATGAGCAATCAGGCTTCCACACCGACATGGCGCATCTCACTGTCACCCGGGAGGGGGGATGCAAAGGTAAAGCTTGAGTGCTGCATGTTTGGGATGAGGAGAGCTCGGCTGCCCTCGTGCAGTCGTGGTTTGGTGACCAGGCTGTAGCTCGGTGCAGTCATTAGCAGGGACCCACCAGGAAATGCCTTTGCTGTGCTACACTTACTGAAGTTTTGAGAAATCCAGGTTGCTACAACCTGAAAGAAGCCTAAAATGGCCATAGTGGGTGATGTTCCCTTTTAGCAAGCCCTCTCCCTCTACAGTAGGGCACTAGCTCTCCTGGTAGCATATGCTGCAGGATGGGTTCTTTCTGCTTTTTAACAAACTAGACCAATTACACAAAATCAGCTGAGAGGGGTGACCTACTTGGAGGGAGAAGAGGGAAAAAAGTGTTTGAGAAGGAGACCTTGATTTCAAACATCACCTTGCATGTCCTACCATTTGTCCTAACCAAGCAGGGTCGTTACCTCTGATTCTGTGAACTGCATGGTTCAAAGGCTTGCTTCTATTTTTTTCCCCTTTCTGCTTCAGCGGGAAGGAAATGGTTGTTCATGAAGGCACATTTCAGGTGTTTTATAAACATTCTTGCATTACAGCTGTAGCATCAAGAGGTTAAAATACTTAGAACGTTTCTCCTTACCCTGTCTCTCACACACCACGTTTAAAATTAGAACATCATTATTGAAATTGTAGGTGGCTCTGGGGAAGTGGGGGATATTTTACATTTGGAAGTCACAATGCCAACAAATAAAGTCTTCACAAATACCTGGGTCTTGCAGGTCTTCAGCGTGGCTGGCACTGACTCTGCTACCTTCCTGCATGGGGCTCAGTGCAACATGTAAGTACAAGAGGTCTTTCTATGAATTTTGTGTGTGTGTGTCTGTATTTTGGTAGATTAATGGTTCCTTCCCTCCGCTTTAAACAGGTGGGCTGATTGCAACCAACGGGGAACGTAGCATATTGCAGATGTTTCTGGTTCGGAGGCATCATAGGTAATGTCTGAAAGACTCTGCTTTTCATACAAAAAAAATTAGTCATTAGGAAAGAATTTACCTGAGCATCCAGTGTTTGCATTATCAACACCTATCCCTGTTAAAGAATGAGATATATTTCAATTAATTTGTGGCAATGTTATGGCCTTGCTTGAGCCATTAAAATGTTGGAAGGTAGGTACCCCAAGGATTCCGTTAATACCACTCAACAGTCAAGGAACAGATGAAAAGTGAAAAAGCAAAATTAAGGTATGGTAACAAATTCAACTTATTTAATGTGAAAATAGTGGTTTTAATTTAATAAAAATAAAAACTGTCTTACCCAGCATGAAATATCGACATATTAAATGCACATTCAGAAGGGAAGAGTTGGCCGCATTTCACCACAGGTTAAGTAAATGTGGATTAATAGGATTCTGTCAAATACATGCTGGGAAATATTAGTACAAAAAGTAAGGTTTCTTCTCAATATGCCTGCATTTTACCTTGAAAAGAAGTCCACATTTCTGAAAACTCTTGCTACTGCATATACGCATGGTGACTGTCTGGAGATGTAAGAGGGGAAATAATAGAAATATGAAAATAATGGGTGCTCATAAGATCAGTTTTAGAAACAGAAGGAAGGGAAGGATTGGGCCTTCTCATGAAAACTGTGTCCTACCTGACTATTTTCCCCTTAATCCATCAAGCCAAAAGATGCTCCATTTTGATTTGTATTAGCATAATATTGTTGTTGGCCAGTCTTAATCAGGCTTGCATTTTAAAAGATGAGATGAGAGGTTTAGTTGACCCGAGTTTCATAGAAAGACCTGGGAGAATGTTATATTACTTTAAACTGTTTTGAAAACAGAAAATGGTTTCTGTACTCTAGCAGTGTCTTTAATATTGTCTCACTGTGTGTACTCAGTATTTCATGATAACATATGGCTGCCTCAAATCACATGAATACGGCTTAAATAAATGTGACATTCCTTCATTATAAACTTGTCATTTACTATTCTTATGAATGGTTAAATTAATGTGTTTATTGAAAATCTCATAACTTAGATTTCATTAATATAAAGTTTAAACATTCTTTTCATGTACTGTGCATTTGCATGGTGTATGGAATCGATACATATGCATGGTGCAAGGATAGAAAAGAGTACTATTTACTTCATCTTATTTTTATATGACTTATGCAGATAGAGTGAGGTTGATACAGGATGTGTGCGTGGAAAAATCCTCGTTCTCAAAATATATTTAGAATAAAAAAATTACCATTATAGGCTTGCCTGTTTTGGGGGAAGAGTGGGTGCTTTGAAGAAGGGTTGAGTTTTTTCATTCCGGTAATTAATTTTTAAAGAACTGGTTTCCTAGTGTTAAAAACAAGCAAGTGAGGGAGAGATGCAGGACATTATTACAAGGAAAGGTCAGTACTATTCTGTTCCTTCATTGTTTCGTTCATGGGGTTTGGTTTTTTTTCTCCGCATCTGACCAGGCAAAAGATTATTTAGGAGGAGAGGGAAAGAACAGTGTCTTTATAAGGTAGACACATGTATCGGAGGGAATGCTTAATTAGGAAATTGTGATACAGCTCTACAGCTTAATGGAGTGAGAAGATGACAATTCTCAGCCAGCTGGGTGGGGCACAATGCAGCGCTAACTGTAAGCCTTTTGTCTAATGAAAATGCCTGAAACAAAGTGGTTGACTGGCAATCAGCATCCCACTTGACCTTTTTCACACCAGGAAAACAAAGTTAATGAATGTATCTTTCAGTCGCCATTCTGTATATGGCGATTTTTGTGCATTACTGGAGAGCCACGACTTTTGCAGCTTTGGGTCTTACCGCAGCATGGCTATTCAGAGTTTGAAGTATGATTTGTGAAACAGTGCCTGTTGAAATTATTAAAGCCTCGAGTGAAAGAAAAGCCCTGTAAACAGCTGCTAAACTACTTTGCCTGACTGTTTTTGAGGTTTCTTTTCTTGTCAGTACAATGAATTAACTTCATCAGAGTTTCACAGGGTTGCTGGAAAATACAAATCTTCCTGTTCCTAAGCTGTGCTTTAAGTCTCCTGTATTACTGAATAGTTGGAATTACTAGATAATTACAGAAAACCCAGTGCATTATGTAAGTTAAATGTAGACATTGTTTAAAACTTTATTTTAATGAAGTAAGGCATTCCTAAATGCTCTTGCTAGAAAAATGATATTGAGCTTTTTTTTTTTTTTTTTTAAATGCTGAAAATACTACATGACTATTAAAGAATTTGTAGCATTTTGTAAGCAGGATACTGGCAAGACGCTGTTGTTTTTTAATACTCTAGAATGTAAAATCAAGTCTAATAGTCCCAGAAATGTGTAAGCAGCTATTTTTGTGTTGCTAAATTTGAAACAGTACAAATTGTATAGCTTGTGCAAGACTCTGGTAAGCCTGCATCTATTGGAAATGGTGTACAGGAGTGTGTTCTGATGCAGATCATCAGCGTGTGGGGAATTTTATACGGTTGTGGGATACCTTGGAAACAGAACTAATATTTGTGCTGGTTTGTTAGCACATTAAGTGCTTAATTACTTCCTTTGAACACGTTTGAGGAGGTTCATTTACAAATTAATACTCATTTTTTATGCTAGGTGACAATATCACCACTGAAATGCTGAATTCTGTGGTTTACACTTTCTGTAGAGACAAACAATTTAATTTGCATGTATCAAAAAGAAAATGGTGGCTTCTCATCTCTCGGTGAAGACTGAAAAGAAAACTGATGTGGTGATGTCTTAACACTGGGGCACTGTTTTGCAGAGAATAATGTATGCACTGAACTGTCATCATAAAATTAGACAAACTTTTTAATGAGCAGTGAATTTTTTAAGATGCAGTTCCTTTCTGCTGCACTTAGTGTCTGAATGTTATAACGGGTGTCTGTGTTAATAAAACACACTCAGCTTTATGTATTGTGTTATAGATAAAACAGGGAATAGGCTAAAGAGAGGAAGATGGAAGTGCTATCCAGGAACTGATTTCTTCTAGGCTGATTGTAGGATATTCAATAAGATGAAAAAATATAAATGGTAAATGGTACATATTTATCATCTGAGTATTATTGATCTAGATGAAAAGAAAACAAGTGAAAATCAGCATTTTAAATAGAACGTAAAAATGAATCTCTAAGACTTTGAAACCTGTAATCAATGTAAATTGGAGGGGAGGAGAAGGAAGGGATTGGGGGAACAGTTGCAGGAATAGAGCACATGCTCTACTTCTTCAGTTTTGTCTAAGGAAGTAGGTATCATGATGAAGAAGAAGATAAAGCATCCACCTAAATTTACTGGATTTCAAATCAACTAGTAGTACTTCCGAATTTTACAGGATATGTGTGCAAATCAGTGTGTTGTGTCTGTGCTTTGTTGGAGCAGCAGACCTATTTGCAAAGCTGTTTGTCACACTGTCGTTTTTATTATTATAAGGCTTATATGGAAATACTCCTGCAATGCATCTAAAGAAAAGACAAATGGCAGCATTTATAGGCGGTGACAGATTATACCACTGCGTGCGTGTAGGGAGGAGGCAGTTGGTGTCATGTTGTCCCAGCCCCCTTACTAAGGAGGGATTGACATTACTTTGTTTAATTATGAGGCACATTACACTGGACTAATGTAAAGAGTAACACAAAAGGGCCCTTAACCTGGTTAAGGAGTCGGGGTCCTGCCCCAAGGTAAATAATGAATACAAGTTTGTTTGCCCATCGGGTCTTACTGGGTGGAAAAATAGCTGAGAATCTGTTCTTTTTTTCTTCTTAACTGTTTGTCTTGCATATAAATCAATTAAAATTAGGGTTGTTTTGGAAGAAATTTGGCCTTTCTAACCAAGGGACTTGTATTTTGTTGTTTTATTTCAACTGAAGGGTCTGATCCCATTTTATTTTTTTTTAACTTTAAAAGCAAAACCATCAATTTCAAGATTAAAAAAAAATTGTGACCGCTTTAGCTGATATAAAGCCACAGTTGCTCTTGTGGACTCATGCTGTTCATCCTCTGTAGTGATTGTGGTCCTCTGTAATGCAGCAAAATGCTATCAATTCTTACAAATTTGGAATTTAATTTTTCTTAACACATAAAAGGGAAAAACCTGAACACGGAAGGTAGAGATGAGGAAAAATTGTGGTTTTTCTCTTTGTGAAAGACTGCTTTCTATGCTGAATAGATTTAATTTCTCTGTCTTCCTTACATGAAGGATGTAAGTCCTGAAAGAAGATGCAGGCTTTATGTGCAGGAAGTTGCAAAGCTGGACTCAAGTTCCTTGGTGCCCTGATGTGTCACACTTCCCCCTGTGGTCTTCACCTGGGGATGGATAAGTTTGGCTGAGTTTTTGGCTGCTCTTGGTTCTGCTGAAAACCTGTGTTTGTCTTGGAGGCTGATAGATAAGAAACAGTTAATTTTAAGGATTTACTAAAGTGTGATCTCAAATTAGAATGCTTCTGAAAACAGATCTAGATTTAGACTACAACTGGGAAAGAAAAGGTTGTAAATTATCATTTTTGTTAACTATCAAGGTAACAATGCCACAGACAGTTTTGGAGCACCTTGCAGGAAAATGGCTGCCTTTGTTTTTCTTGGCTGGGCTTACAGCAGTGAGCTCTGCCCAAAGTCTTTGCTGCTGGCTTGTGGTCCCAATAGCTCAGCTGAGGTGCACCTTGCACTCCTGGCATCCTCTGTTAAGTACAGGCTCCATGTTCTCACTCACATTGCTGGCAGGCTGTGGACTTTTATCCTGAGCAGCTTGACTCATCAAGACCTCTTAAAACAAATATTAGCAAGGCAGAGACACAAAGCACTGCTGGGGGAATTGGTGTGGTTGACTGCAGTTGAGCTGAGGCGTTTCCTGCTGGCGACCTGTTGTCGCTGTGCGTCCCCTACCCCTGGCACAGCGTCCTCCCAAGATAGGAGTGTCTGCCTGCAAAAGGCACCAGGAAAGAGGCTCTTACCACCTGCTTTCCAATTCAGAGTTAGCCAGCTTACCAGAACAGGATTGATCTAGCCCAAAGAAAGAAAAATTTCTGCCTAGCATCTAGCGATTGATGCCACACGTGTCATATGGCTGCTCAGACGTAATCATCAGCCTCGCTGTCATTTTTGGATCACCCAGGTTTGGATCACCCAGGTGCTGCAGGGGACTCACCAGGGCTTGTGGGTGCACCAAGTACAGGGAACCTGGGAGCAGGTACCAGAGCTTCAGCACTAGCTCTGCTTGCAGTTCACCATTAAGAGCTTATGGGCTGACTGGAAGCCAGTGGGAACACTTTTGGAATGCTGTGGTAGGTATGTCATTGGTGAGGATTCTGGAGGCTGTACCTTTAAATCTCTGCTCTTGGCTGATGTGTACATCCAAGGGAGTCAAGGAAGGACTAGACAGAAGACTGGACGAAACCCTGACTCTCCTACTGTGAGTTATGTCCTACTTTCCCCCCACCCCAGTATGGTATGTTACTGGTTCTGAGGGCCATAGAGGATGGGCACAGCCTGAGGAGCTTGGAACTGGTACTGGCAGAGCAAAGCTTGCTCCCAGAGGTGTTGCATCTGATCTCAGAAGTACAGCCTCATCAGGTCTTCCAGTGGGTCTCCAGCTAGGCTGTAAATTTTTTTTTATTTTCCTTCAATGCTTCTTCTTTAAAAGTTAGAGGCACTGCCTGGTGTCTAATTCTAGGATTGAAGGCAGGATGTGAAGGGACTTAAGATGGCTCAATCTGTCACAGATGCAAAGCCTCACCTTGGATATGTAGATAAGTTTCCCTCTAGCATAGCTTTTTTAGTAAAGGCTTGGGTAAAGTGGTAGAAATTATGTTTATCAACTTCTTCCAAGTATGCTGTGAGGTCTAATATTTGTAAAGATGTTTGTGATTCTTTGGGAAGAAGTGCAGTCTGCTTATGGCTGGCATTCCTGCTTCCTAACCCGCTTTGGTTAGGAGTGAGGTGGGAAGCACGATATGAATGTCCACTCCTCAAAACCTGCTCACCAGGGGCTCCTTCAGCAAACAGGGACAGATTTCCTGGATAAAGGGTTTGATCCTCAGAGTGCTTGAATGCATTATCCAGCTGGCTGTTGATACCAGAGCTGCTGAAATGGGGAGTGTACAGCATTGCGTGCAGCCTTCTTTTGGTGAAAGGAAGATGCTTTTGCCCTTGTTTTGTGTTTTAAATGAAAGGGAAGTCTGCTGGCAGGAGAAGACTCAGAAGCACTGTGTGCTCTGTAGCCTGCAAAGGGGGCTTTGACACTGCTTGGAGCTGAGCAGCCAGAGCATGGATGGCATTAACTGCTATGAGTGATGTGCCCTCTTCCCTCTGCAGTGTTCTCAGTGGGAAGGCTCCACATCTGCCTGTGACTTTTGCCCCTGGATAGCAGCACTTGCTGGATTATGGAGGCTGTCATTTATCATCACTGTCTCTGGACAGTGATGTAAAAGACAGTCCAGCCCTCCTGACAAAGTGATGGGAGGATTGGGTATTGTCGAGAAAGAGCTCGCAGGCTTTTTTAAGTGGGAAAGTGATTTTGAAGGAAGTAAAGGAGGTTGGGAGAGAGGTAAAGACTCCCAAAGACTTACAGCAACAACTTTACACTTGCACAGAGTGTTTAAATTTGCATGAAGAATGGAAAGTGGAAAAAATAAGCATGCCTGACCACAGCTGGAGATAGGGATTATTTAAGAAAATAAAGAGCAAAAGGATTTGTAGTTGGAAAGGCCAGAAGGATTAAGATTCCTTACAGGGAAAGCCAGTGGGAGGTGAGTTTTCTGGGAGGGAAGAAGCAGCATGTGTTAGAAAAAGGAACTGGTGGATCACCCAGGTGCTGCAGGGGACTCACCAGGGCTTGTGGGTGCACCAGGTACAGGGAACCTGGGAGCATCTTCTTGCTGTTCATGCACCAGGAGGCTGGTGTCCAGCTGGGGAGCAAATAGCCTGGTTGAGGGGTGCAAAGGTTGAATGGTAATGGGATTATCAGCACACATGTAATCTAAAAACAAACAACTCCTGGTACTTGCTAGTTCAATTCTACTCCCATTAAAATCTGCTGGTTTTCCTCTTTTGGTTTCAGCAGGTACAGCTATTATGCCCAAAAGTGGATAAACCACCCAGGTTCAACATTAGCATCTCTAAGAAAGTCCTGAGTATTTGCATACCTGTTTCTATTGAGAGCTGTGCTGCTCTGTACAGTTTTTTTCATTTTAGGGCTTGTTACCTATTCATGCAGCGTCAGTACTCTGGAGACCTCCTGGTTTTCCTTCAGATACATTTTCAGTGACATAAAAGTGACTGTGTAAAGCCCATTTGCCTAAGTCTTGAGCAGGGTTGATCAGTTTAAAATATAATCCAACAGTGTTAGGAAAACAAGTTGAAAGCTCCAGGAAAATGCAGCAAACACTTCCATCTGAGTGCAAAGGGACATATGGCAGTGTGCATCGTGCTGCACAGATGAGTGCACCGGGAAAGTTCTGCTGCTATCTGGTAGCTGTACTGCCCCAGAGATACAGGCAGGACCTCTGGTCACTGCCACCAGCTGGTGGAGAGAAGCTGCTGGTTTTGTGCCACGTGTGTCCACTGCATTAAATCCTCGTGAGGCTCAGCTGAACTGTGTGGCAACTCATAGTGGAGCAAGCCTGTGGAGTTGGCATGTGAGTCTCTCCTCCTGTACTGCCATACTGTGATGCCTTCACCAGCAAGGTCCGTTAAAAGCCACTAATCTGCTGTCTCATGGAAAGTGTGAGGTTTTGCATGGTGACTGTCAGATCCTGCTCAGTCGTATCAGTGTCACATACTCTGCTGCCTGCCTGTTTCTCAGTGGCCATCTCAGTCTTGCTGATTTCCCTCCATGGCTCACCTTGTTCTTCCCTGGCTGCTGCTGTGCCTGCAACAGGTCTGGGTGCTGTCACAAGCGGGCATCCCCATGCAGCAGTGACACAAATAACAGATGGTGCAAGAAACTCCTGCCTTCAGTGTGTCCCAGCAGAGGCACAGGTGCAAGTTCAGGCTTCTCCTTAGGAGCAGAGATTTCTGGAAACACTTACCCTATTAGCAGCAATTGTGGCAACAGCAGTAGAAAGCTTTAGTAGGTACCACCACCCACATCATATTTCAAAATAGTAATGAGAAGATTCAGCAATTGGCAGTCTAATGTGTCTGGGGATATATAGGGGTTTTTTTAAAGCTGGCTTTGCTGGTTATTCAAGAATCATGTGATCAAAAGTTAAAAGGGTTTTATTTTTCTGCGTCTCGAAGGTTAAAGTGGCAACGGTTTCTTTGATTCTGTGTCAGTTTTCTGTTTGACGCAGAATTTAGCTACAGCCCAAGAGCACTGCGGCTTCCCTTCGGTGGTGTGTGTCTGCTTGATGATAACATACCAAATACCAAGGAATAGCTGAACAAAAGCTCTTTTAATAACAAACAAAAAAAGCCCTAGACCAAACCTCACAGAGGCCATAGCATTGCCCATTCTTAAGCTGGTTTGGCCAGCTGGGCTAGGATTGGGAAGCACATTGGATACATGTGCTCTGTCAGGGAAACAAAAAAATAAGTAATCCCTCTACTCGTGCTTACAAGGATAATCCAGGCTAAGTCATACCATTCCTTGACTCTACCTGCCCTGAAACTTGGTGAAAGCCACCATTCCTGCTATTTTTATTAGGTCAGAACATGTTACTTCTACGCCTCAGGAAATGCAGGGGGACAGGACTGCCTTGTTGGCTCTAAAGATGCTTAGGGCTTACCTACTGGTATGGAGCCACTGAAACCACAGCCAAGTTGTTGCTACACCTCATGAAATGGTTGGTGGGGGCAGTGTTAGAAGCTGTGATGCTTGATTGTCTCCAGACTTTTTGGAATAGATAATTGAGGTGATGGATGATATTTTCCAACAGGCAGGAAAAGGGATGGGAGTTGCTTTATGTGTACCAGTTTTTGCATTGTCTGCATCTAGCTTTACATTGCTTGGTCATTTTATGAATAGATTCAGTCAGGAATATGCCTGTTTATACAAATATGCAAAAAACTTGGTAGGTTTCTGTGTGCTGCGCAGCCAGCCTGCAAGGGATCTTGTGTCTGGTTCTGTAGAGACCAGTGCGTGTGATTTGCAGTGCTGATGGGAATGTAGGTGAGAAATGAAAGGCAGAAAGGTCTTTGTGCAGAGCAGCGGACCAACCAGACCAGAGGAGTTCAACCTTGCAAACTCCCAGCTGTTGGAGGGTTTGAGGGGGTGTGATAGGGAGCACATGGTTTGGCAATTAGCTATTCAGGGTTAATGCCACCCAGAGCATTTTGACCCCACAGGCAGGTCTCTGGGGATGGTGGGTAGGGGAGCCAGGCAAGGGGTTTCCCTCTTGTTTTAGCATGAGTTTTCAGGGTCTTTTGGTTGGTTGGTTGGTTGGGGTGCTTTTAAATTATTCTGCCCTTGAATGCTCTGGAGGTTGTGTCCTCCCCTGTGGCTGCGTGAGCAGGGTGAGGCCCCTCCTCTGCCAGCAGCATCCCAAGTGGGACAAGGGGACCAGGTTGTGGGATGCTGAGGCATCCCAGCTCAGGGACTTGCCACACTGTGGGAAACCAGCAGCACCCGCAGTCACCCTCCCTCTCTTAAACCCGTAGGGGATTCAAAAAATGGTGGAACCCAGCATAGTAATTCTAGAGAATGGCTGTTATTTTATTATTGGGAGAAGTAGTCTCTCCATGTGGGTAGGTAAAAGGAAAATGTGAGAAGGAGCCTGTTCTGTAAGGACGCAGGGTGTGGCTTAAGCATCAGTAACAAACGCTGGAAGAAAAAATGCTCTTTGTTCTGCAGTCAGGTGGGTTGACAACTATTCTCACCCATCCCTGGCATGCATAACATTCAATGCAATTAAAAGATCGAGGAAGGCTTGACATGCTGAAATTGCTGCAAGTGCGACAAGCAGAGAGATTCAGCCTGGAATCTGCTTCTTTTTTTGCTTTTCAGACAATTAAGTTCCAAAGGTTGTTGGTATGAAAATCAGCATATTTGTTTCATAGTGCTGCATTGTTTTAATGTCCATGTTTTGTGTGTCTAATGCTTCAAATGGTAAGTTAAAGCTCTGTAGCACTAAAATATTTACTGGCCTACATGTGACTAGAATAGGAACAAAGCGTGCATTAAAGTGTATTAAAAATGTGTACATCGATATATGCATGCAATACAGCAAATTGAGTTGTAATGACAGTCTCACTAATTGGAAAATAATTTCAAAGCTTTTCCTTTTGAACTACCCTTGTTTGTCTCGCAGATTTAACACTTTTTATTTTCCATTTATTTAACTAAAAAAAAATTACATTCACAGTTGCTTTTAGATTGCTACAGTCTAAAACAGTATCTTGAGCTTAAAAAAGCCCTATTATTCCGGTTTTTTATGCTTTGTTCATTCTGCTGTGGGTTGGTTTGATTCAGTGACTAAAATGCTGCAGTCTTTTCTCCCCCTAAGCATCGGAACTAAAACTTGGTCTCATTGCAGTTGCTGGCAAGAAGTGAAAACCTTGCACAAGTGAAATACTGTGAACTTGTTCATAGAGAGGCAAGTGGGACTGACTGTGTAAAACAATGAAAAGATGTGACCAACATACATCTTCTCTCTTTCCATATAAATAAATTCTTCTAAGTTCAGGGTCAGGAATTTGGACATTTACTTATTTTGTGTGTCTATATAAATATACATATATATTTATGTCTTCTAAAAATGTCTTATTTCTTTTTCTGGGAGGATGAGAAATCTACTTGCAAATTTACATCTTGTGACATTTCCTTACAACTGCACACTGGCATATGTATTGCTAGAGGCCAGCCCATCATTTCTTGGTAAAAAGAACCTTTCAGCTCAGTTACCTCCTGTAGAGAGCTAATTTTCCAGCAGTCAGGCTTGATCTGGATAAATAATTAGAGAGCGCAAGAGAGACATGAAGATGATCACATCAGCGCTGTCTGTAATTCAGTTAATACAGCCAGACCCTGTGATTTTGCGTCTACAGCGTACTTGCGTGGTCTCAAAAGCCACAGAGGCAAGCAGGCAACAAAGCCAATCGGTTACATTTGTCTTGGAAGAATTAGCGGCACTTTTCATTCATTTGTGGAAAGCCAGCAAACAGCTGCAGCATGCATCTGCAGCACAAGAAGGTGATTCTTGACACGTTCGCTCTCCCCAGCCTACCCCCCACATATGCAAAAATTTCATTGTGCAATTAATGCTGTGGTATTCCATCCTTAAGGATAGCTTTTCTTTTCCTCTGCAGTTTGAGGCGTTGAGGTGTTTCTATATTTGAGTTGAAATTGGTACCTTGTTTGGCGGAATGAAAGCTGTCTTGGGGAAGCCTACTGTTTTGGCATTTCTTGATTTTCTTTTTTTTTTTT
>VZRN01003948.1:66065-82540 GCA_013397935.1 Dasyornis broadbenti
GTTTTTAAAGGTTTTATTTCATTCCTCATTTATTTCTCTGCTTCTGTTAACAATAAAAGTTTTTAGCCTGTTTTATGCCCTGGTGCATCTTTTTCTTCCAGTTTTTCCTTATCTCAACTCATGAGCCCTGGTTGTATTAATTTGTGAGTGCCTGGCATTTGACCAGAGTCAAACCACAACACACGGCTATGTACAGGTGAAAAATCACATGTGCTGTGTGTCTTGCTTTATTTGAAAAGTTTTTCTTTCCTAATCAGTGAATTTATTCCATATGCTAATATAAGACTCTTCTCTCCGGTTTCCACCACAGAATGGTGAAGCTCGGAACATCGTTACAACTGGAAGAATTGTTGTTATCTGCTAATTCATGGAAATCTGTCTGCTATCCTGAAGTCAAGGGAATGTAGTTCATACAAGAAGAACCAAAAATAGGAAGTTTTTCGCATGGTTAAAATTGCATTGGGTCAGGAATCTTTAGTTTAGTTGTGTGTTGTTAGGTAGACATGGTATGCTCATCATTTGAGATCTTAAAGAATTTTGCACGCGGCTCTGTTTGTAATCCTAGTAAAGATTTTTAGGTAATAGCAAAGTTCATGTGTTGGATTATCTAGGAGATAAGAGCACCTAAGCATGACTACCAATATAGAAGAAGACTCTTGTGAATTCTGAATAAGTTTTTGAGTTCCTATTTTTGGGACTGATCTGTGTTATGATAATGAAAAGCTGCTGTTGGCTGAGTGACCGACAGGTGTAAGCTCTGTACTGTGTACCCCTTTTACCCAATTTAAAAATCTCTTTTAAACTCTACCACCAAGGATCCAGCTTAATTGTTTTTTTGGGTTTTTTAAAATACATATAAAAAGAAGAAAGATAGGTCTGTCCATCTTTGAAATGACACAAAGAAAGAGAGGGAGAAGCACATGGATTAATGGTTACCTGGACTGGAACATCTGCTAGATGTTCAAATGAAGTGCTTGTCTGGTTATTTCTATTTATCAGGACTCACAAAGGGTTTTCTGTTCCAGAAGTAGGTCTGTAAAACCTCTGACCATGCAGATGATCTTCTTAATGTATCTGGTCAGTTGTCCTGGTTTTGCTTATATTTGAGAACAGCCTGCAGGAAGTAGTGGTAGAGCTGGGCTCTGTGGTCATGCCCTAATACCTCACTTGCCAAATAGAGCAAACCCTTTATACAGACTCAACCACATTAAAAAATTGTTGAGGGCTGACATTTGTGCATTAATTAAATGTGGGATGCATTTGTTGTGGAGGCGTGAGGTTGTAATTAGGGTTTTATACAATATTGTAAAAGGAGATTAATGTATAGAGTGTTTCTTTATCAGCAGGAAGCAGGAACCAGTTCCCTGTGACAGCACGGAGCCAGTCTGTGTCCCCAGATGCATGCCATGCAGGCATGGGCTGTAGGAGCCTGTGAAAGGGTTTCCATTTAATGGAGTTTAAAAACACTGGGGAGGCAGAGGTTGGTGAGATGGGAGTTGGGAGTGCTTTGTGAGATTAGTTCTAAGATTTCCTAGTTTGCTAAAGCAGCAGAATGCCTCCTGTCTGACCATCATATGGTGCCTGGCAGTGGCAAGGAGGTCCAGCTGGCTCTTGGGCCAGGTGGGAGCTCCATGAGGAAGCTGCACAGGGACATGACTGGGCAACTTCTAGTAAAGTCCATCTGTCTTTTTTCTTCAGGGTTCTGCTGTAGTTCCCAGATTTTGCTGCACTACAGAGCTCACAGAAATTCCTCTTCCAGCCCTAACCCATCACCAGTTGATTTTTCAAAGCAATTTGCTTGTGTGGCCGTCTCCCCCTTCCCACACCTACGCAAAAGTTTTTAAAATTGTTTTCTTCTTGCTGCCTTCTCCCAGCTTCTCCCTGTACAAACTGAGCCACACAGCAAAGGTGGCTATGAAATCCTTTGCATGTGGGCAGGATTGATGTTTTCTACATCTGTCCTTCATTGAGTTAAAATGATGTTTTTAACTTCATCTGCGAGTCTTGCTTTTTATGTCCAGCACAATGGATGGGACAGGCCCAGCCCTCTGCATGCACTGCCTACCATTCTTTCTCTCCTTAGATGGGAAGTCCCCCATTTCCCCATCATGTTGACATAATTTCAGGATTCTGTAAAGCCACCCACATGCGTATGTAAGCAATTTGCTGTGCCGTGCATAATATGGTCATTTGAATGCTTCTGGACTGCGTAGGTATCATGTGAAGATAATGATCCATATAAATGCATTTCATAGAAAGAGACTCATCTATAGATGGTGTGCGTGTAGGTTGCCTTAAATGTTGGAGCTGCTTTTGTGTTTTGTTCCTCTCTCCGCTTGCTCAGCCTTAGATCCCCTTTTTCAGCTTTGTATCTTTAAAAAGCTTTGCTTTTGTTAGCTGCATTAGAGATATTAATTTTGCTCACAAAAAGCCACAGTTAGGTGCATATGTATCAAAAGCCACTATGCTCTTCATCTGGAGGAAAATTGCAGATTGTTTTTTATAGTGATTTGAGTGGTTGGTTGCTGCTCAGTGGGAGAAGAAAGTAGGACTGGTTTTCATACAATTTCTATATTCTTTCTTTTTAGTGTGTGTGGGGGAAAATGCCAGGTTTTCCACACATGGTTCATCCTGGGTCTGCAGCCCTCCAGAAAAATTTCTGTTCTTAAGGACTAAAGAAACAAAAAAGTAGATTTGCAAAACTATTACTAAAATCAGCTCCAAAATACATTTTTCTCTTTCTTTCTCAGTGACGCAACTGAGATATTTGAAAATTTTAGGTATTGGGTGGTGAGGGGTGGAACTTCCTTTTCCTGTCTGTATGTATAAAAGCATGGCTTGTCTTTAATGTGCCAGATCCTCATGGTCAAGTCATCCCCATGGCCCTCAATCTTCTCACTCCAAGACTTTGCATCATCTTTCCTCCTGCTGCACAGCCCCGTCATTTCCTGCTGACACCATGAATCATGCCCTTCAGATGCTTGAAGCTGGAGAGCAAATTTCTGCAATTAGTGAGCACAGAAAGTAATCCTGCCCTTGCCATGGCCTTACGAAGACTGCAGTCTGATGTCATGAGATAGTTCTTGGACTGGAAAGAAATCAGTTCTTTGCTTAACAGGGACTGTCGATACCACCAGCGTGGTCTTGCTAGCGCTTTGCTGGTGGTTAATGTGAGATTGACTCATCTCAAACACTTTTTCAGTGTTTTCATATTTTAGTCTCCATATTGAACTACTGTGAAGTCTGTCTTGACTTGTACCTTTAACCCTGTTTGTTCAGGCTGAGAGTTACTGTCTGCATATCCCACACCTTTGGCCTTGAGTGAGAACACGTTAGCTACAAGGCATGCCGATAGGTCATTAGGTGTAATTAGTCTGGAAGTGCTTCATTTGCAGCATATTGCAAAAAAAACCCCCAAATTAGACTGGTTCTTGATTGGGAAATCCATGTGTCCTCTGACCTCATGTCAGGAGAGTCCAGTGACTTCTTATTTGTATGTTCTAAGAAAAATCTCACTACAGACATGTGAACTGGAGAATAGAATAAGATTTAAAATAATCTCCAAAAGATATTTTCTTAGTTAAAAATGAAAGAAAGTAATTTTTGATCCTAATAATCTTGCCTTCATTTTGAAACAACATAGCCTATAAAAGTAAACCTGCTGGTCACAGACCAATGCTTTCATAAATGTTTTAATTGAAAAGAAAAAAACCCCCACTATTAGCATAAATATGATCAGAAATGTGAACAGTAAGTCAATTTAGAGCACCGCATTAACATTATTAATCAAAATACTGAAGACATACTGCTAAGAACACTGATCCGTGTGCAGCATATAAGGGAAACAAGGAATAAGGCTTATATTGTGAGATCATCTGTATACTGCAAAGCCAGGATGTATCCATCATGTCACTAAATGTCATTTATTATCTATTGTTGGATAAACTCCCAAGTTAACATTTTTGCACTGCAGGCTGCCAGAAAAAGCAAGAAAGTTTCTTAATGTTGTTCAGATTTGAAAACATTCATAATTTGGGATGAGGTTAAAAGTACTGATAGAGCATCCCTGTGTGAGTCTGTGAATGAAGAGGATGCACCCTGAGAGAGTCCCCGCTACACAACAGATTATTGGGTTTTCAGGAGGGTAACTGGATAAGCTTTTCTCATAGCCAAATAGCCACCAAGGCATTCTTCCCATGCCTGAAGTGGCAGTGGCATGAAATCAGTTTGTAAACCACATTGTGTATGACAATGCTACCTCTAATTATTATATGTATTCTAAACTTCCAAATAAATTCTTCTCCAGAGTCTTCAAATATTGCCTTACCTAGTCAAGCAAGACCTTTTTTAATGATTCACTCTGTGAAAGGAAAGCTGTGACAGGATTTTGTGGCTCCTGAGCTGGTGGTTTTCCCTCTACTAGCTGACCCAGGAACACCAAGGTACTGAAATACCCCACCTTTCCTGCCTGGCAAACCCTGACTAGAACAAACTGTTTGTTCTAGTGCTGCAACATCAAATTTATAGCTTCTCCTTGGAAATAAACTTAGCACTGGAAAAAGGTGCCTGCTGGAGAGCAGTAGCAGGATTTTGGTATCTTCCCCTGGCGAGGAGAGAGGGAAGCCATGCCAGCTTCTGTCATGTTCTAAAGAGAGTGAAGGGACAAGGATTTCATCTTCATATAAGCAGGTTTTGGCTTCTCTGCCAAGGTTGCCACTGGTTTTAGGGGTAAGGTACCCATCCCCTGCAAATGCAGTAATCACCCTGCTGCATATGATGAGCCACCAAAGAGCTGGCGTGTACTAGTAACTTTTGGGTTCAAGAATTGAGCAAGAATTGTGCCTTGCTAGGTTAAAGATGCTAAGTTGTCATTGTGGGATTTTTTCTTTACCAGTTCTGTATGACACTTTTTAACATAATCTGTGTGAAAAACAATAGCTTTTGTTCTTCTTCTGTCTTATGCCAGCATATTTATTATATCATTATTTATGTCATCAAACAGGCTCCTCATTTTCATTTTGGTCTGTGGATTCAGTACAGATTTCTGTGTCTTTGCTGCAAATTCCTTTAATGTGCAAGTTAAGATCATAGAATTCATGGTAAATGTTGTTATTGATGAACACTCAAAGGAAAACTTAAAATACCTTATTTCAGGACCCATGTAACAGACTTATTATTTTGTTCAGATATACAGAGATGTTATTCAAATTGATGATAAAGTACATTAGTGAAGGATTCATGCCTGATTTCATCATATCCCATGCAGTTTCCACATGTCATCTGCAAAAGGACAGGGCCTGAAGTTCAACAAAGTGTACTGGTGTAGGTGTGTTTGCAAGTTCTGTCACCAGTGTAGATGCTGGCACTCAATGTGTTTGTTTGACTGTCTGGTTTAGCACTTGCAGCGGCAGTGGACTTCCACAAATCAGATGTGGGAAACGAATGGCACAAAAAGCCTTGTGCGCTGGTCAGTGCTTGATTGCAGTTAGAATATCTTTACAAGTTCAGTTTTCATACACTCAATTAAGCAAATGGATCTTTCCTGTGAAGCAGATTCTGAGTCTGGATCCACTCCTGTTGAAGTTGGTTGGCCTTGGGGGCTGTGTCAGAAGAGATGAATGTGATGCAAAAGAGAATGCCTGGGTTTACAGGGGGAAAACCTTGACAGTAGCATTATCCCTACAGTTAAACCATAAGCAGTAATTTCTGTCAATTTTTGTCACTGTTAAAGAAATCCACAACAATGTGAAACTTACCTAAAAGTATAATACCAGGCTTCTTTGTAGTATATGTAGAGGTCCTAAATTCTTTAGATGGTTTTAAATTTGGGTTGAAATACTACTTTGCAATAGGACAAACACTTGAAATCTTGTTTTCACTTTGCTTACATGTCGCTGAGCTAGGATTCAATGTCCCTTTTTACAGCCAGCCTCGTCAATGTCACTTAGGTCAGAACCCAGACATGTGGTCCCAATATTACCCAGCTGTGACATCATTTTCAGTTGCTAAAGAAATACAGAATCTGAAATGGAGGAGGAGATGGAAGGGACTGCAGGCTCTAGTCTATAATTGGGAATCTTTACTTGTATTAAAAAATGTCTTAGCAGAAACTTTGTTGTTCATCTTTCCAT
The DNA here is from genome assembly GCA_013397935.1 of Dasyornis broadbenti. NCBI lineage: Eukaryota > Metazoa > Chordata > Aves > Passeriformes > Dasyornithidae > Dasyornis > Dasyornis broadbenti. The sequence goes on from VZRN01003948.1 coordinate 72,197, forward strand.
GGAAGTGGATATATTCTCATTGACTGCTGTTAAGAGGAATATTTTTAACAGCTATTGAAAGGTCCTTGAGGTACATGTGTGTAATAATAATTTTTTACTTTTAAAGGAAATCATCTCTAAATCCCATTAGTTATCATTTTTCAATTTTCATCTTTCTAAGCGTGATTTAACTTCAAGTGTTGCTGTTCTTAAATCTAATTAAAGAATCACCTTTCATTCCCATCAGAAAGTCAACCTACTGTAGATTGTTTGACTGAACGTTGGAGATGAACAAATTAAAGGCTGTACCCGTTCTGATATGAAACAACCATGGGGATGTTCCTAGGTTATGGAACAGGACTGAATGTGGCTGTTCTTACACAGTAAGTTGAAATCTGATCTCACACCAGTGGGGCTACAGGAGAATCCAGTGGGACTAGCAGTGCCAATGGGGCTACAGGAGGACTCAGTGGGACTGTCAGTGGGTAGATGGAGGAAGCATCATTCTCCTGATGCCTCCCTGGGAGGTGATCTCTGCCAAGCGGAGAGGGCTGCAAAACCAGCTTCTACTCTGCCTCTTCAGCCAGGGTCCCAGTGGGCAGCAGTGATCCTGTTCCCCATCAGCACAGTGTGTGGCCTCACCCTGCTGCTGCAGCCCCACTTTGTGCTCTGCAATATCTGATAGCAGCAACCATGGAAACCACTTCTGATGGTGGCTTACAAAAGAATTTGTTAATTAAAACATGTTTAAAATTATAATAAACTCCCTATATTAAATTCACCAGGGATACTGCAAGTGGTATCCCACTCTGCCATCACTCTCCAAAGCTGAAATGCAGCTGGAGATGAAATGCCCGTTCGCATCCAGTTCTCATCTTCTGTTATCTTAGCATATAGTGAGAAGACATATATTAGTATCAAAATTTGTATAGTTGCAGCACAGAGGGCTTGACCCAGCCCTGTGACTACCCATAAACTGTTATCTGTCCCCCAGTTTAGCAGTGCAGGGTTTGTCCCAGCCCTTGTTGGAGGAGACTCTGCAGTGGAGCTGTTCTCAAGAGAACAGGGAAGGTAAAGGGGAGCAAGCATGGAGGGAGTGAAGCTAGATAGCCTAGAACATTCTCACATTCTCTTTGCAGAACCACTGCAAAGAGAATGTGAGACTGAAGGTCAGACTGACTTCACACTGACTGAAGGGAAATGAAAAGCTAAGGTCTCATTGAAACATGTGGGTGATTGAGCTGAGGAAAAGCTATATGTTCCGAGTCCAGTGGGGTCTCACAGGAAGTAATGAAGCTGTCTTTGTGGGCTGGATCTGTGCTATGTGTGAATCCAAACATGGTTTGTTGCTTTGGCATGCAGGAATCATAGTGCAGGAGGGCTGTGAACTGGGTAAATCAGCAGTCTTTGCTAGAAGCAGCTCTAAAACTCAACCAGCACCTAGATGTTCTTTAAGAAAAGATGAAGTTTTTTTGCCACGTGGAACAAAAGCAGGGAAAAGTAGAAGCCAGTAAGGAATATTCTTTGGGGCAGAAGTGTTAATGGAGTTCGAGTATGAGTCTCTTGACTGATCTCTTCCCTAGGGCAATTAAAGGTGAGCCTGTGAGTAGATGGGCAGAAGCACCAGCACTTCTGCAGGACCTCTCTTCAGCTGAGTTTGTGGCATGCAAGACTCCATCTAAACTGAGGAACGGGTTTTTGCCATTCTTATGGACACACAGGCAGATGAGTTCAATCCCTGCTCTGTTTCAAGGCACCCAGAATAGAGAGTGATAATTTATTAGTGTTTTCTGTTCAGCAAGACAATGAAAATTGACTTTTTAAAAATTATTATTAGTTTGCCATATAAAAGACTCTAAAATAAAGCCTGTAGTTAAACTTTTCCAAGAAAAATATTAACTTACTTTATGGTCAAAATTTCTCAAATTCTTATCCCTGTTATTTCATTATAATTCTTACCACAAATTGATCTTTTCTCCCAGCAGAAATAATTGGTTCCAGCCAATAACAGACCCGCATCTCGATTTCATTGGCTTGTATCACAGGCAACACAAGAAACATTCTGTGATGGCTCAAAATATCTCTACTGGATAATGTAAGTAGACCACCAAATTAATCCAATTAAATTTTTTAACCCTTCAAAGTTAAAACCCAAGAACTTGAACACTGCCCACAAACAGAACTAAACATGCTCAAATCTTTTTGCTGTATATAATTTTTCCATGTTATTATACACTTAAACAAAAATGCAGTGATCTCTATGGGTTATTTCTGTTTACTACTGTCACCAATAATTAATTTTATGGTTAAAATAAAGGTATTAAAATAGAGAACTGCATCCCAGCAACATACCAGCAGTTAAAGAGTATTACAGCTCTGTGAGTTAAGGATTCACATCAGTCAATTTGTAATTTGCTTCCTCACCTCCAGGAGGAACAAAAATGAACTGTACAGAGAAAGAAAAAGGACAGAAATTGTATTGGCCTGTCTTGCTGAGTAAAGTGATGGATAAAAAGTAATTCTGTGGACAGTGTAACTTTATTGCGGATTGAAACAACATGCTTGGAAAATGGTTGCTCCCTCTCTGACATGGTTGTTCCACATCTGACACCTACTAGAGTCCCTCACAAATGTGCTAATGGCAGCTAGAAGTTGCATTAAGGAAAGCATTTCAAGCTGACTCATTTCAATAGGTGAACAAAATGCCTGGATCATCTGACAACGGCATGTAAAAAGTGTTTGTGTTTTTCCTTTGCTAGCAATGTGAAGTAGAGTTACAAGGGGTTTTTTTCAACCTTTCCCCCTCCTCTTCTGTGCAGTGGGGTTGGTGAGTGGTGGAAAAGAGTGGGGAGCTCTGTAGCAATGGCCCATGTAATTCACACAACTGGCCTGCTGCAGCCTGCCTCTTGTCTTCTTCCCTGTTGAAATGAGGCTCTCAATCGCTAATGTAATGTTCCCCAAAAGTGTAAAAACTGTAAGAAGTGTGTTTGTATCAGGTATAGATGTATGTTGCTTTAACCTGATTTTATGACACTTAACAGAGGTTTTGATTACTTTTTCTAGCATTTTGTGTTTCTCAAGTGCTATTTAGCACTGCTGTTTCAGATAGGAGGTACAGCAGAGAATTGTGTTGCTACAGGCTCCAGGCAGAGGAGACTTCCTCAGCTCTGTGGCCTGAAGAAGAGTTTGCATTTCAAATTCACTGTAAAAGTCAGATGCAAGTCAGAAGCGGGAAGGGAAGAAAAAACCAACAATCCAGGAAAAAGAAAAATCCTTTTTGCCAGCCATCAAGATGGTGTTTTTGGAAGAGCCATCCCTAAGCCGTCCACAGAGCTTCTGCCTCGAGCAGAGACCAAATCGTAGGTCTCATTTTCAGGTTCCTGGGGAGACACTGAGCTGTTTGGTGGGAAGCAATTGCTTTATTGTGAACATTTGCTGGGTTCTTTCATATCAGTGGTGGGGTCAGGTGTTGTGGTTTGCCTTACAGCAGCTGTGCTTGGCATGGGTGCCAAGGACAGTGCAAGAGGCTGATGGTGTAAAGTGGAGTTCAGCACTTCTTCAGAGCACCCCTGTGGGTGAGGTGGCTCTACTGGTCTTTCCATGGCCATCAGCACATGGCTCTCACTGGGGGATTGTGCTTTTGTGCAGGGTGAAGTTCCATAAGGCAAGTGAAGAGGGTAGTGTTTAGGCTGCCCAATTCACAGTCCAAGCAGTCTGAAAACTAGCTGGTAGTTGGCAGTGACATACAACTTGCTGGATGTGAACAGTGTTGCACATACAACCCATGGATTAATCTTTTAAGGTAGCTGGTCCTGATAAGGACTCAGCTGGAGCATTTGTGTGCCTGGTTTGGGGCACAACCCTTCAAAGAAAATACAAGGAAGGGCAAAGGTTAACAGGAATGACAATGTATTTAGGAAATAGGATGTGGGACAGCAAGTTGAAATAATGGAAGCTGTCATCGGTTCTCTTGGCTAGGCTGTGTGACCCTGGAAGGTGTAAATGCCTGCTGGAGAAAAGGAATAGCCTGTGATCTGTCTGCTGTGAGTCAGATAAAGAGCAGTAAGTTGCAGCAAGGAAAATGTAGGTCAGGTTTTAGTAAAAAACTGCACCAGAAAAGGGAGAGAAGCACCAGAGAGTCTGCTTGCAGCAGTCCTGCACCAGAGCTTAAGGAGAGCTGGATAAATGCTGGTCAGGAAGGGTTTAGGTCACTGGTATTGCTGACAGGAGATGGGAGGGGGCTCCCTATGGTTTCTTTGAGCCATGGGTTTCCTTCATTCTTATTTTATGATAGTTAACATGGGAAAATTACCACTGCAGATGTGAAAAGTGGGAACATGCCTGATGTCTTGTCAACTAATCAGCACTATGTGCACACGTGAGGATGGAGGTGGGCAATGCAGGAAGGCAGTTCTCCCAACCTGCTCATCCCATCGCAGCAGTTGAAGATGCTGCATTTGTAGGTATCTCTGTTCCTCTCAGCAATATCCCCTTCTTTGCATATAAATAATTTCTTAAGCCTTTCCAACACTTTTGATTATGGGATTTTTACTGATGGCTAAGTAGTGGTTTTGTATCTGATATATGCTGCATAGAAATAATACCAGTGCATCTTCCAGCTTGGATTCTGCATTGCCTCATTGGGATTTTTTGTCATGTGTCAGGTCACTAACATCACTTCAATAGGGTTTTATAATTGCATTTAATATGTCACTTACTATGCATGGCTCATCTGATTTCTATGGCACTAATGAGATAATTTATCTTTGCTGGGTAGCAGTCAGTTGTGTGTTGATAATGCATTTAATTTTACCAAGTTACAAAATCTTGGCTGATTTCAAAGAAGGGTGGGAGCCAAGATAATTTTGTATTTTAAAATACTTATCAACTTCAAGCCCTTAATGTTAGCTTTCTCTTTGTCTTTTCAGCTACAGCAGCTCCAGCCTGAATTTTATTCAGAGAATTCATAAAACTTATTTTGTCATTTGAGTGATAGAGGATACTATGACAGAGAAATTTTGTGCTAATGTTTATTAGCTGTTTGGGGCTCATTTGGGGAGAGGGAAGATGGCAGGAAGACAGAGCCAGTTTTCTAACTGCCAAAACATCTAGACTTCTTACCTTGCAGCAATGAAAGCCCAGCAAACAAATTAGTGTGTGGGAGGAATATCTTCCACTAGTTTCTTTTTTCTTACTTTGTTTTGATTTGTCAGGAATATATGAAGCTATGTTCTGTCATTTTAGCCTTAAGGGATATCATTTTTAGGAATAGTTTTAGGTTTTACCCACTTTTTCAAGTACTGCGTTTCACTCCTGTACAACAGTTTTGTTGCAAAGTTAATTGCTCTTTTATTTTACAGTGACCCTGACTGTGTTTCATATCTGAAGAAAAACGACATTTGGGTTTTCAAATTTAGAAGTACAAAAGAGGCTGAAAGAGACAGCATTAGTACCTGATTTGCATGCTGAAAAAAGGTGCTTGTGTTAAATTACAGGCTGCTGGGACTGGGGCCAAAGATAATGTTATTAGACTTTTGGAATAAATACAATTAATGGGACAACAGGGCTATCACTTGGGCCACCTCTTATGTAGATACCATATTAACTTTCAAGAGTAGGATTTCATAATTTAAATCAAGTATGTGCATTCATGTATTCTTTTTAAGCTTTCTTGGTTTTCCCTCATTTGAAGATTTTAGATGTCTAAAAATATTCATGGTTTCCAAAGTTCACTCTGGCAAGATTTTTGGAAAAGGAGGAACCTCTGCTTGTGTATTGTCTCTTCCCCTAGGTAAGATCTGTGAGATTTAGAATACAAGTTACATTTTGTAGTGGAAAAAACCCTCTCCTGAGATATGAAAAGAGTAGTCAATTAGATAATGCTACCATGTTTCTTAAGGCTATGAAAAGATAGGATAAAATGAGCGCACTGGCTCGTGCTGAGCTACTTGGGAACGGCTGCCATGCAGGATTCCTCCTGAAAACCTTGTCCAAACAAATCGTCATTTAAATACAGAGTTGTCACTTTTCCAAAGCCTCACTCTTGCAAGATTTTTCATGTCTGTGTCTGAGATGGATGTATTATAGTATGGGAGCCTACAATACTTATTTCAGTAGTCTCTTTGGCTCTGTTTGGTATGAGGTGAATCAAAGCATAGGGCACCACTCAGCCCGGGATCACTCCTGTTTCACAATGGCTCAGTTTTTGTCAAACCTGTGAAGAAATCTGGGGTACAGCAGTGATGCTTCCCCTTGTGTTGCCTCTCCAAGAATGGACACAGCTGTATAATTTTCCCGCTATTTTTAAGACTGAGATAAGGGAAAAAATATCCTGTCACAGAACCTGGAGGGGTTTTTTTATCCTTTTGAAAGCACAGACATGGGAGATACTGAGTGGACTGTGGTATCAGTGTGATGGATTGGCACAAGTCCTGTGTTTCCCATGGGGCCAGCAGAAGTGTGTATTATACTGACATGCTATTTTGAGAGAAAAAAAAAATCATTCAGATCCTTAAATCATCTTTGGTGAGCAAAGATCAGAGAAAAATTACTCCAGTAGTGGACTGCCTTGGTTTGAAAGACAGGTGTCGTCTAAGGAAGGTGGAAACCCACCTTCGAATAGAGGATATGACCCCCTTCTCTCTAAATTGTTATAACTTCGAAATCAAGGGCTCTCAGGGAAAGATGGGAAAAGGAATACCAGTTCTTTACTAGTATCTATAACGAGGAAAATAGGCAACAACAATAATGATAATAACAAACAGACAAACCAGAAACCCGGTGGCAGCTTCCTCTGGGCTACCAGACACCACCCCCTCCACCTTTGGTGCAGTTACCGTCACGGCTGGCAGGGGAGAAAATAAGGCAGTCCCGAGCTGAGTCCCCACGGCAGCAGCAAAACAAAGCAAATCCTTTCCTGACACCCTGTTAGTCAGTGTGGTGGTAGTAACAGTCCAAGTGAAATGCTTCTGTTGAAGTGGTGATCCTGTAGAAAAATCTGGTCTCTGCTTGAAAATCCAGTGATAGCACTCATCCTCTGGGAGTCCAGTAGGCCAATCCCCAAGGGTTTCCAGAAACCATGTTATATCCAGGTGGAAATGCTTGGCTCCTCCCCCCTGGGCCGGGCATCTTACAATGGGCTGAGATAATTCCATGAGTCCTGGGGTGGGCTCTTGATAGCCTATTAACAGAGATAGACCTCGGAGGGAGTTCTCAGGGATGAGTCAGAGATAACAAACAGTGCCCCACCTGCTTTAACAGCTTGTGGAGGTGGTAATAGAATACATCTATATTGCAACCTGGGACATAGACATAGCAGGTTTTTGTGCCCATTAAAACACTGCAGTGTGCTTTGTTCCCCTCTTCATTGCCTTGACTTCAGCCTGCAGGACAGGGTGCTGTGGATTCCTTGGGTATGTCTGATTTTGCACCAGCCTCCATCACATTTGTGGTTTGAAAATTGGTGTGTCTGTCATGTCTCCTCTGGGAAACAGCTGATTTCTGTGTTTGGGCAAACCAAAATAAAAGCTGAGAACAGTATAAGCACTTTCTTCAAACAGTGGTATGACCTGATATGCTGAGAGCTTTTGTTTATTCTGATGTCTCTGATGGAGATGTTAATCACCATCTCAGAAGTGTAAATCAGTTAAAATGGCAAAAAAGAGAGGTTTGGCCTATCTGAAAGATGAAATACTGGTTTTTGGGTTTTTTTTCCTAAGGGTCCGGAAAGCCCTTGACTGGTAGCAAGATAAAATAGTTTGAAAAGCTTCCTAACATTTAACAAATGACTAAAAGCATTTAGGACGCTTTTTCACTTTTGGTGGGAAAAAATGCCTTTTAAGCCTGTGGATTTGAAATATTTCTTACTTGTAACTACCTGCAGGTGGTAATTGAGTGCGGGCTGAGTTCTAGCAACAGTTTCAGATGAAAGGAGGTGTACATCCATCCTGGTTGGGGTCCCTCTCCAGATTGCTGTCACCAATGAATTTGGGAGTCAGGATTTCACAGGGGGCAGAGGCAAAAGGCTGTTATTCTTCGGAAATGTGCAAAGGGTTCTTCATATTTTCAAAACTCATTGGGATTTTACTAAAATTGCATTATTCTGGTGTTGAGATTGCTGGCCAGTGCCATTTCACCAACTAGTCAGCAGAGCTGTGTTTGTTCACCAGACAGGTTTTTGCTGCGGTAGTACATCAGTTCGAAAACCCTAAATGTTGGTCCCTTTGTCAGCCCTTTTTGTGCAGGGAACAAAATAGGAAGTGCAGTTCCCCAGTGCATCGTCTTACCTCTGTCATTCAAGGATGGATAAAGTGTGTGTTTGAAAGCATGGGCACCCTCCTTGTACGCCTGTTTGAAGTGGGTTTCCCTGCTGCAAAGCTGGCTGCCTTTCCCTTAGCATGGTGCCTATTCAGGAAGAGTTTGTAAAACCAGTTTTTATCTCCACATAGGGTGTTAAACTGCTGTTAACCTCACAAAGGGTCTGTCCCAAGAAGCACAGCAGATTGCAGTCCATTCTGTAGCACATGCTGTCTTCTAGGCTCTGGCTTTTTAAGGCAACAAAGCTGAACTTAAACACTAAGCAGGAACAGCTTTGCTTTTGATCCCTACACTGAAAGACATCCTCATTTGAGGATCAAGGCAACTCTGGAAATTCCTACATCTTGAGCTGTTAAATGATGTAAAAACCTCCAGAATGAATATACATGTGTGCAAAAGAATTACCTAAGTGCTGAAAGCAGCGTAACTATGTCAGTTAATGCCGGAGCCCAAGTGAATAAACCCAGCCCCTTGATTCTTCCTGGTGGATCTGAGCTGGCTGCTGAGTGGATTTGCTGTGACCATGCCGCTCACCATCATGAGTCTGGCAGAGCAGGGGCTTGGGCTTTTGCACTACAGGCCTTGCTCAGTCGAGATGGGGGCTCTAATTTACATCTGATATTTGAAGGGACTGTCTGCGGGCAAACCCTTCGGAGAAACACCAGGGTTGGGTCACATCTATTTCCATTCTCTGCTGTCTAGGATAAAGTGGCTTTCAACTGATGGATGTGATGCTTAATGGCAGTGGTGAATGCAAACATGTTTCCCAGGATCTCACTAGAGGGGGGAAGAAAAGCTAAAATGTAGTACTGTGTCTTCAAAAGAACGTGGCCTCTGTGCTTTTTACTGACACAAATGTGGGCTTAGAAGGGAAACTTGCCAGGTATTTCTCATCCCAGATACTAAAGTACTCCTGTACCAGTAACAGAAAAAGGTTCAGACAGCTCTCCATAGTGTGTCTCTCTGTATTTGGGATTAGACTCTTTTCTTCCTTCTTATTTTTTTTTTTTTTTTAAGGCAAAAAAAAAGGCAAGTGAATATTTTTATTAACCATCTTGATATTCCCGTATATCAAGATGTTTAATAAACATCTGGGTGAGAAGGTATTTGCATCTGGCTGGTCTGTAGCCCCTTTAAGAAGTGTTATTACATAAAGAATTTATCTGGAAACCACATTTAGCTCTTGAGTTGATAAATATAGAAGAATGTATGAATTTCCTGAAAACTGGTGCATGAAAAAATTAAAGGAGAACAGGAGGAAGTTCAATTTTAATTTCTGACAGGTCAAGGTACAAAAATAGTTACTTGTATGTGTCTTGTTTTGTAACACCAAAGACACACAATTATTTTTCCTTAACTAGTATGCCAGTCAAATTATCAGCTTGGGAATGAGACGTGCATTGAATTTTGACACCAGGGGCAGTCCAAGGAAAGGATTGGTATCATTTTGGTACCAGGTGACATGGCTGTACCATAGTTTAGCAGCTGGCTTAGTGATCTCCAGGGTATGAATTTTTTCCACTTCATTGACAGCATCCTCTTCCAAGGAAATCAGTGCGGACTCTTGCAAATAGCTTTGTCCTTTCTCCCATTGACTGTGCTCTTAATAATCAAAACAAGTTGCAAGCATTCCATTAATTGTCCAGATAATTAGCTTTAGGCAATCTGGCATTTCATCTTTGTCTCTGACTTAATCTCAGCTAGTTTTTGTTCAGTCACTGGCATGTGTAATTCCTCATCTATTTTGACATTTCTCTGTCACATTACCATTTGTCATATTTCAATTCCTCTGGTCTCAAGCAAGCTTTGATCAGTTGTACTGGTCTGCAGCTTACTTATGCTACATAAAACACAAATAGTTGTAACTTCTTGCGCCAGCTGATTTCATAAATGTGCGTTTTGTGCTCCTGACACACGCTCGCAGCCTTAGCTGGACAAGCCTTAGCCTTGTCCATTCCATAGCACCTCCATGCACGTTGTTGAAACCTTCTGTAAGAGTTCTCAGTCTCTGTGTGTGTATGTGGTGTTTTAAATCTCTTTTTTTTTTTT
>VZRN01003948.1:82655-128686 GCA_013397935.1 Dasyornis broadbenti
TTTAAAATTCTTTTTTTTTTTTTTTTTTATTAATTCCTAGAAGGATGCCAGATGGCGAAACACGAGGATATGCGATAGGGCTGTGCATACACACACATGTTTTATTTCTGTGTGCATGAACTCACAGGGCGATTCAGTGTGATGGAAGGTTTTATTAGGTAATAAAGCTGCTCTTTAAGGTAAGCAGGTCACTTTATGTGAGGATGAAAAAACTCTATTTATTTGGGTCTATGAAGTGTATGTCTTTATATAAAGGTGTTTAGAAATATCTGCTATTGCTGATTGGGAGTACTTCTATTACGGTTCCCCAGAAGTTGGACGCCTTCTGCTGCTGCATCCAGATGCAAAAGGAGAAGCCGTTTTTCTGTGTTCGTTTGGAAAACTGTGAACTTCCCAGTTAGTCATATTGGTCCCAAAGTGCTGGTCTGAAATGCTGCATGGGCATCAGGGTCTAGCTCTTAAATCTGTCACTGGTTCCCTGGGCATTGCACACTTTGCATCTGGAACCAGTAACGAGGAAAGATTTGGCAGTAAAAAGGAGGAAAACATCTTTCTGCTAAGTAGATTTTTTTTAATTTTTTTTTTCTTTTTTTTTAAACTTGGATTTGAAACTACTGAGAAACTCAAAATATTAGATCAATGTCAGGTGGACAGGTGTTTCATGTGCAGAAGAAAACCAAAAGTGTGTTTCCTGTTTGAAAACTGAGGAGGTAATTTGTTGTACGCTTTACTGAATTTCCTATCCTCACTTTGCTTTTAAAGGGATTCTTCCCTTGAGGACAGAGGAAATTTCCCTTGGTCTTTGTTTTGTTGGTTTTTTTTCTTTATAAAAACAGCAGCTATCAGGCAGAGAAAACTTTTCCAAGGTACAAGTATTTTGAAGTGCTCTATATGCTGGTAGTGCTGGCCTTGGGACCTAAATAGGACCAAGCACTACACATCCCAACGTTGCACAGCTTCTTAAAGATTAGAAGGTGTTTTTCTCAATGGTATCTCCATGTCTTGTGTCCATTTCCATGTCAGAAATTTGCCTTGTGCTTCTTGTCTTCGAGGCAAAAGTCCAAGAGGCATCAGAGATGCTGTTTTGGCTGTGAAATGTGAGGTTGTGGCTCAGCAGTTCATCTTCAAAAGACACTGGCCTCTCAGGAGAGGTGTCATGTGCAAACACCAGTTTGGGGGAGAATAAAATATCAGGCACTCATTTTGCATGTAAAGTACATATAGAGGAATTTTTAACTTTGTGCATACAAGTCATCCTGCTAAAGTACATTATGAAGTTGGAACTCATGAAATCCATTACTTCACTTATAACTAGTTGCTTTATAAGTCTTCTAAGTGGAGCTGAAGTGCAGTCAGACTTTTTTAAAGATTCTAGTTCACTTTGGACTGAGAGGAACAGCATGCAGATTTTTCTTTCTTTGTTTTTTTCCTGGTGAGCTTGATACGGTCTCTGCAGACCAGGATGCTCCATAATGGCTGGGTTTTTCATGTTTAGGGTTCAGTTTCTGAAACACTATGCTAGATTAGGTATTTTTAGCTTTTAGTAGAGTTAATTGAATTCATACTCTGTTCCTCTTTCTATACAATTTCCTCTTCAAATATAACAGTGTTTTATGGCAAGAAGCATTATTTTACACAGTCTTTTAGAGCTTAGTAAAAACTGATCAAAAGTTGCAGACTCTGAGATTTTACCAAAACTCATCTCTTTCACAATGACAAACTTCTCACACACTGGCTTACCTGGGACTTTGGTTGATTGGTCTTAAAAAGCCCTGTTTTTCAAGGTTAAGCTTACTCTTCTCTTAGTAAAGAGATTTACCACCTGCGATGCAGTAGGTAGGTTTTCCTAACTCGTAGATTTTGAAGCCAGAAGGGGCTATTAAATTATTTAGTCTGTGTGACACAAGCTATAAAATATGATTTTAACTAGGTAGTTTCTGCAGTGAATCTGCCAAGTGGACGTGGAAGCTGTTTCAACCCCCTTGGCTGAAAAAGTATATCCTTCTTGGTCTTCTCTGGTGGAGCTGGAGCTCTCTGTGCGTTGACTGAAGGGAGACAAACGAGGTTTCCTGTGTACTGGTTTGGTGAATAAAGTTTGTTTTTAATAGGGACAACCTTAAGAGGTGTGAATCCTTGTAGTTATGGGTGACTCTTTCTCAGCCTCTTCACGTATTTTGCAGCCAGGAAGTATTTGAACACAAACATGAGTTGGGATTTATGGAGACTGCTTGTGAGAGTAGAGTTTTTCATTTGCAATGCTGTTTGCCTGAATAAGCTCATGCATTACACTTTGTCTTTTATTTTTCCTCCATGGATCCACTACCACCTTTCACCACAATGACCTTACGGGGAAGAGTACAAGCACACAGTGTGATTTGGGTTCAAGTTCCAGTTTCGGCCAGGCTGTTATGCCCTTGCCTTTCAACATCTGGGCTAAGAGCTTTTTTCTGATTTATTGCAGGTGTTTCTGAAATAAGAGGTGAGCCACTGCATCTCTGAAACATGTACTGGCTGGAGATACGCATTTGTGCAAGATGACCTGAGAAATGGGTTAGGGAAACTTTAAAGCCGACAGCGCTAATCAGCATCCTGCATGCCCGGTCTATCAGGCACATCAGATCCAAGGGAAGGACAGAAATATCGTGTGCAGGAAATAAGGGTCAGGAGTGACAGGTGGGGAGGAGGGAGAGAGACAGTTAAGAACCAGCCAGCAAGAAAATGGAAAGAGTCAGAAATACATTTGCTGTGGCTGCCTGTCAAAAATCAGAAGCTGATGCATGCTTATAAAAGAAGCCATTTTTTGCTTTAAGATTTCAAATTCTAGATTGTTTCTGTTCATTCAGCAGTGGTTGGGCGGAATGTAGCACAGTGAGGTCCCAGGCTGGGATTCTTCGTTGTTGGCTTTGTGGTACTCTCCTAAATTACAGTAGCAAATGTAATAGATTAGAGTAATAAGATACAATGCTGCATTTTTTTTCTGGGTGTGACAACAGCAATTTACCTTTAATCAAGAATTTATGTTCTCCTGAAATTTAATTTATAGGCTGTTTCCTAAAATTAGGAGCTCAGACTATTTCCTGTCAATTTTATTCTGCACTATTTCTCCTAAATTATTTAAAGATATTAAAAATGCATAGCACATAACTGTACCAAGTCTAATGAAAGAAAAGATTGATCCTGACTTTACATTAAATTACACATTAGTCATTATTTATTGTTGCACTTTATTTCGTTTTGGAAACTGAATTAACGCGGATTAATACGTTCTGATGGACACTACTCAGTAATCCTCCCATGTTATTTAATGGGTTTTGTAGATCTACACATAAATGTTTGCAAAGAAAGCTGATTTCCCATTTAAATTGAAATGGGCAAAGTCACCCCTATGCATTACAAGAATTTACCATAAAATCATCTGTGTGTCTGTGTGTATGTGTTGGGTTGTTGTTTTTTTTTTTTAATCGTGTGTATATTTCTGTCTCCATCAGGGTGCAAGGAGTCAAATAAAAATTTAAGACAAATCCCTTCTTCCTTGCCTCTCTCTGCCCGTCTCCTCTGCAATAAATTTACATTTTAAGGACCTGAGGTTTTGCCTTGAAATTGTAGAAGAATGTAATGAGGAAGCTGCAACCTTGTTAAAATACTATGAAATTAAATGAGTCTCATATAAATGCTTAGCTATTGTATGAGATTTGTCTGATAGTTGGAACCTTCCTTTGACTGGAGAGTCTAATAGGTTGATAAATAGTAAAGCAACTCCACTGCTAATTGCACATGTATTAGCCTGGCTTATACTGAAATACATTCTTGGAAAAGCATATATAACAGTTGCAGAGAGACATAATACTTCTCTCCTGATGTCATCCATGCAGATTGAGGCAAAAGCTGACAGTGCTGGGGACTGTGGCTGAAGGCTTCTGAGTCATGGCTGAGCTCTCAGGTTGTGCATCACAGTGGTGGGAAGAGTATTTCCTGGTTGTGTCCTTCTAAATCCAGCACTTGTCCAAGAGAAAAAGAGGTAATTTAAATAACTGTTCACAACAAGGCAGTAGGTTTGTGCCTTAGGAGAAGGACTCTATGAGTCTACAGTTGTCCAGATCTCTCTTTCAGGCTTGTGAGATGGTGTTTGTCAAAGGGCATCTTATGTCAGGGTTCTTTTCAACCTGTGACCAGGAGTTGGGTGGTCCCTTTCCCAGCCTGCAGACCATCCAAAGCCCAGTCAGTTCACACATCTCTCATTCAGCCTCTGATGATTGCTTGATTTGAGGGCTCATATCCCCATTTGCTGTGGATTTCATATCCTCTCCCCGACATCATATTGTGTCCTCAGGCAGCTGAAGAAGTGGTCTGTCTTTTGGCAAGACATCCCCAGTCATCACTGATGGTCTCCACCAAGAAAATCTTGGCCAAAACAAGGAGTGCCCTTGTCAGTTAGGCCGGGTGCAGTAATTATGCATATTTGCATAAATAGTGCTAACATGTGCTGTTTCTTCTAGACGAGTGGGTTCTTACTTAACAGTAGCACAGTACTAAGCCATTAATTACAGCAGTCAGAGGAGAGGTACAGCTGCAGATCTACCCCGTCAGGATTTATCAGGCTCCATTTTATAATCAATGGTTTATTTATTAAACCATCACAAATGGTGCATGTGCTCTAGCCACGGCCAGTTGTGGATCTGCTTGGATATTTCATCTGAATCAATGGAAGAAATCATGTGCTTTACATCAGGTATTGAACCTGTGTGGGTCCTTGAGTGATAAATGACTTTGTTGTCTGGATGGAATTGACTGGAGCTGATGCTTAAAGCTGGGGGGAGAGGTGGTGAAAATACTGAATTTTTCCATGACTGGTGCTTTTGTGCCTTTTTTTTTTTCCTTTTAGATTTGTTTCGGGTTTTTTTCCCTCTCTCCCTAGCTCCTGAAAACCAAATCAGAGTCTTTATCTCTGCATGGCTGAGACTGATGCAGTGAGGGGAGAGGCTAGTGATCTTGGGGTGAGAGGGAACCTACTGGAAAGCAAAAGGGAAAGAGGATTTGTACTGCTTTGGATGTGTTAAATTTCAAGGGAATCACCAGACTCTGTGGCCATGGCACTTAGCTCGGCTCTGACCTCTTTGGAGCACACATTGCACACAAATGGTCCCAGTGTGATTTGGGGATGCCATGGGCCCCTTTGGCTTTTAGGGGCTGCCAAAAAAAGCAAAGCAAACAAAATTGCATTTGAAGCAAAGCACTCTCCCAGTCCCTGGAAATCCCCTCTCAGCCCTTCTCATTAATACTGACCACGCAGGGAGTTGACACTAAAGCTGTATGATTTGCATATTGCATGAGGTCTGTTATTGACATAATGAGGTTTTATTGGATTAAAGGCCTTGCTGCCAGAACTAATTGTTCAATAGAGTATACAGGTTTTTGTAAACCTCCAAAACTAGCCTTTATAAGACCTGCATTGTAAGACCTGCATTGATATATTTCACACCCATGCTAGCAGTAGTTCAGGCAGGGAGATGTCCCCCTGTAAGACCATTGTCCTGAACAGAGAAAGGGGTGGGGGAGTAATTTGGTTTCACCTGGGAATAATGCAATCTTTTGCTTTTTCAAAGCAGTTACGTCTGAGTAGACTTCTGTATGGGCTACTGGTGGTGGTGTTAGAAAAAACACAAGACATTGAATACTCAGGTATATTTCTCACCATGCATTCTTTTTCAGAAGCGTATGCCAAACTTTAAACTAGTAAATATAGCTACAGTCTGCATCATGTGGGACCCAGGCTTTTATTTCCAGTTCTGCTGCTGGGTCCCATTTGACATTGAGCAAGTCATTTAACACCAGCCTGTTTGTCTTCCCTGTTCTTGGGGTTTGTTTGGTGATGCACTGGAGCTCACAGTTGATGCTGCATGATGGGGCGGCACCAAGGAGTGGGAGATGATAGATAGATAGATAGATAGATAGATAGATAGATAGATAGATAGATAGATAGATAGATAGATAGATAATGTGGCCATCTGGCAGCCACAGCCTGCTCCCTACATTTCTCTACAGCTTCCTCAGAAGTGCTGTCTGACCATATGAACTTGACCTGCAGGGTGGGAGACAAGGGTAGTTATACACTAAACCACACAGAGAGATAAGTATTCACCTGTCGTCTTGGGCAGCTGTTCCAAAAACCTGCTCCCAAAGGGCAGCGTTTTCAAGGATTGGCACAGATAAATGAAAAATAAACAAACAAACACAGGAATGTTTATCCAAGCAGCAAGTGTCAGCATAGAAACAGAAAAGCACAAATATTCCTTTTCCTAAATACCTGCTCCTGCCCATCAGTGGGTGGTCTGTTCTGGGGCAAGCACCAGTGTAATGTGTGGGTGAACAGGTCTGTTCCTGCTGGCACAAGGCTTTTGGGATGTATCCCGGAGAGCTGCAGCCTGAACACACATTTGCTCCTGACTGGATAGTCACCTGGGAGCAGATGAGGACCACATCAGCACTGATTAATGCCAGTGGCACCCCAGCAGCTGACATCCAACCAAGAAAGCTTTCCCACAGCAGCCTCAGTTATTACAATGCTTCCTGTTCTTACACTCTCCAAAACGTTCATAGCTGAAATTCAGCTCAGAGTATGTCACACTATCTGACTTATAAAAGGCAGAGCTGCTATTTTTCACTGTAAGCGTACATCCTAGTCGTTTTGGGTGGTGTGTTACAGTAAGAAGTTATGTACAGGATCGAGTTCCTAACTGGTGACTAACACAGTGATACTTTGATGTGTATGTTTACTCTTGATATTTTCCCCTCTAGTATTACTAGCGATAAAAACTTGGTGAACATAGGAAATGTGTAGAGCTGCAGATGTTATATCTTCTTTTCATTGACCTATTTTCTGTATAAAAGAGGTCAAATCACATTAGGTTTTCACTATTGAGATCCCAGGGCTTCAAATATGAAAATTAAACTAATGTATGCTTATTTAAATGCACTAAAACCTGCACTGATACATTTTCTTTTTCTTTTTTATTAGAAAAGTTAATTATCTGAGCACAAAAGTGCTTGGTAAAAGATCATAAATGGAGAATTAATCCTCTTTTAAACGTTTTGTTTGACAGTAAGGTACCAAAAAGGATGGATTGTTGCTTCAGAGTTACTGTTTTGCTCCTCACTTTGGTATTAAGTGCATTCAAATTTATACTAGACAGTTCTTTGGTGTGTAATTTGTGTGCATGTTGATAATTTGTGTGCATGGGTTTCAAAAATTGGTGGGTTGTTGCTTTTTTTTTAACCCTCCGGGGGTTTTTTATGTGCAAGCCAAGTGCTTCTGCACGCATGATAGAGCAATTTCTTCACTCTGGAAAGTGTTACTAGATAGAAATACGATAGCAGAGCAAACATTGACTTCCTCAGAATTGTTACTTGCTCAAATAGGGATATCATAACAAAATCTTACACAGGGTTAAAAGTGCTTATCTCTGTACTGATGAAATCTCTCTTAATAATTTTTGGTAGGTTTCCAGAGAGAGTAGTTTATTGCAAGTTGGCACACAATGTAGAAAAAAAGCTTACATACTTTCTGATGTGGAAAATAATTTAAACCTTGAACAAATGACTAAGTATTTTTATCATTATTTAGGGCTTGTTCCCTAGTTAGAATAGAGTGGTAGGGTTAGATTTTGGTCAGAGGACTCGTACTGATTTATCCACTTGGGACATCTGAAGCTTGATGGAAATGTTTTGGTGTTGTTTTTTTTGGGTTTTTTTGAACCAACTTCATCTCACTGGAATTGTTTAATGCAGTGCCAGCAGAGCCTGGAGAGTAAAGGTGCATATGTACAGATATACACACACACACACACACACACATCCTTATAAGAAGAGTGGATTAATAGTCATATAGACTACTATTGTACAGAAGTCTGTCATGAAAACTTGAACCCCAGCTAAGCTTATGTGCATATGTGTAAAGCCCATTTCAAGAGCAGATTCACAGCACAAGCCTATTTTAAGGGGATTAATAATCTATGAATAATACATATCCAAGATACACAGCAGCAGTGTGGGTTTGGAAATGGAGAAAACATCAGCAAGTTTCAGTGGAGGCTGTGTCAACACTGAAAATGGACTTTTTGGGTCAGAACTTCTAACAGTGAAAACCAGCTCCAGATCTTCTGGCTTTGGAAAAGGAATACTGAGATAAACAATGGAGCATCTAGTTCAATCTGTCTAGCATACAGATCTATTACCAATGCATATAAGTAACAATTTCATACTACCATTTTAAACTATTACTCCCTTCTTAAACCATATGGTAATTTTCTTAAAGAGAAGTCTAATTGCTCTCTTTATATGCAACTCCAAGTCAAAAGCTTAATTTATCCCTCTAGTTGGATAATTAAATCATACAATGTCCATCTCTTGTGACTCTTCCTGTCCCAGAAATTTTAAATTCTTCTTCTCTAGCTGTCTTCCACAGAGCACAGCTCCTGACAAAGCTTTCACCTTTAATTTACTTGTGCAAGTAAGACAGCCGTTTGTCTCGATTCAGAAGCGAGGCATCATTTTCCTTTACTTCAGTTTCCCTGTATATTTCTTTTCCTAGAAAAGAAACCCATCTCTCCCAGACGTACCTTCTCCAGGCATTACAAAACAGGATTCCCCCCCACCCCATGACCTGGTTTAGCAAACCTGCAAGTATTCCCATTTAAATCAGCAGCCTGGCTTGTAAGGTTGTGGTTTGGGAAATGGAAAGAGTGCAGTTTGAGTTCCTGTGTAGTGTAGTTTGAGTATTACTGCTGGAGGGTTGTCAGAGCTCAAGCTGCAAGGGTGAAGCAGATGATGATACTACCCTGCTGCAGGGAAGTCCTGGGAGTCACTGGTGCATTGCACCCCATGGAAGCAGGCTGCAGGAGTATAGGCTTGTATTGGAAAATAAATTGAAGGTTTAAAAGTTCATGCTTGGTGAGACATTTCTGTTAGAATTCCTTCCTTTGTAAGGTTCAACCTCCTTGCTTCATTTCTTTACTTCAAAATAAGGAGTTTTTTGAAAGTTCAGCTGTGTATCAAGTAGACCTGGAAGTGAGCAGTACTACTGAGTGAAGAAGACAATGCACATGTCAAAAATTAAGACCTCTTTTGCTCCAAGATTTTGCAGGAATGCATCCAGTAAGAGGGATCTGTGAAGAATTTTCTTGTGGTGTGCTAGTGGCATTATAAGAAATGGAATGACATAGTTTGCAAAATGGCAATTCTGGTGTTGAAACATTGGTTCTGATATTTTTTCTTGGGTATAACAGTGCCTATACCTGAAATCATTTTAGCTTTGCTTAGCCATTATGCTCTGGGTGGAACTGCTGTGTCACTGCATGTTAAGGCAAAGGTTTGGTGAAGCAAGAGAAGCTTACCGTAAAAAAGCTAACTAAAGGACTAGCTTTGTGCTTTGCTTTGTGTTAGGGTCCTGGTGTGCTTCTGAGGTTCCCAGCGTAGCATGCCCACCAGCAGTGCTGACTGTCCTTTACTGGAACTGCAGATCAGCATCTCATACTTCCCATTGACGTTTAAAGATTTTGTGTTTTCCAATACATTTCGTTCATGCCACTATTCAACACTGGTATTTAAACATAATTTAAAACTATTACATTCATTTTTTAGGTGCTGAGACACTGCTCACCCTCCTTCTTCATCTTCCCCAGCATCAACTCTGCATGATCTTCTGTATCTGCTGTCCTCTTCATGGCTGACTCAAGATGATACCCCAGGAATTCCTGGTGGAAAAGCTGAGACATTCCTAGAATTTAAATTAAATGTGCTTTGCACCCAAATGTACACAAAGTACATTTATTTTGAGTCATGCGGCAGCCTATCTTGTGGTGCAGTATCTGGTTGAATAAAGCACCAGTGCTCCTGATGCCATTTGTACTGTTGGCTCTCACTGACAAAGCTCTGCCTCCTTTGGGCTTAAATAGGACTACAGAAGTGATCAAAATTTCACTTTCTCTGCAGCTGGCCAGAGAACAGAAATCACAGCCATCACAGCTATGGATTTTTTTTTCCCTTCCCTTTGATTTTGAATAGCTCAGATTGTCAGATTTCAGGCAAGGATCTTTGCTTCTGCAAAGGTTGTGGGTCCTTAAGCGAGCAGGTTTGAGTGCAGATGTACTGCAGAAGGTAGGCTCATACACAGGCATCACTAATGGTTCTTTTTAAGTGTTGTTTTAAACTTGTAGAAGAGTGTTGCTTAAAGAATAGACTGCAATTGACAGAAGGTGCTGAATTGCCTGAACTACTTTCCAGAAAAGTGCAGTACATGCTGTGGGTCAGCTTTAGTACCCACAAGTAGATATTTTTGTGTGTGTGCATATTAACCTTGAGACAGCAAGGAGCCACACGGGAGAAAGCACTGATATGAGGGCAGTGATTTTGTCAGAGGTCTTGTGTGCATCTTGAAAGGTCTGGTCCTGAGATTACCCAGATTGCTGAAGTTGCACAGAGATGTGGACAAGGAATCCCTTTGAACACTGACCTTTTGCTTTTCCCTTTTTAGTGATAAAATATTCAAGGGAGCATCAAGTGACCCGTTTTGTGCTCTGCCTGTCAAGCCAAGCAGAGGAAGGAGAGTGCAGTGAGGGCCCAGGTAGAGCCCAGTGAATGCAAATGATTTATGGAGTAGCTGCTTTAAGCATTTCCAGTTCCTTCTGTCGTCATCCAGTAGAGTCTGTTTGTGGGTATGAGCTTAAACACATGGCCCAGAAGAAACGGATGGCATAGGCAGCTACACACTCCAGCATCTCTCTCTGTCCCTCTGCTCACTGGATATTTCCTAGGGATTTGCAGAGGGCAGAGATGCCTTGCTTGGCAACCCCTTCATGTTAAGCGTGGCTTTTCCTCACTGCGTCACAACTAAGCAAGCCAAGTTAGGTACTTGGTGCACCCTGAGCTCAGAAAAGCTTTGTGAGCTTTAACAGGTTGTTTTTTTTTTTTGGAGGCTGCAAAGGAAAGGCAGTTCACCTGAACAAACTGCAACAAGAGCAGGAAAGATCTTTTGATGGGCAGCTGGTCACAGGAGTGTGTGCTTTTAATGTCTGACCCAGAATCATCTGTGGGATCTGCCTATCTGAGGAGCATCTGAGCACCTTTGGGAACCACAGCCACACCACACCATCAGTGTGGAAACGTGGCAATCGGCTGGTTCAGAGGGAGAGGAGGCTAACATGTCTAGGCACAGCCTTTAATTTCAGAAAAGGTTCTATGGTGTGTCTGGTGGTACACATTTTTCCAAGACTGTTTTAGAGTAATTTTATGCAAAAGCTAGTATTTCATTCCTCCTAGGTGCCAGGGGTTTCATCTGGGGTTAAACAAACAAGAACACTGGGATCAACCATCAAACCACCATCAACTCCACATTTTACACTGTTCAAGGAGCACTCAGAAGAGAGTTTGGAAAGATGTACAGCTTGGTGCACAATGGATCTTTTATAGGGCTTCAGCATCAGTAAGCAGCACACTTCACAGTCCTGAGAGGCCTGAAATATTTTTTCCACCCTAGTATGCCCATATGAAGAACATATGTACTTACAAGTGATAGCAACAAATCAGCTAAAGATAGGACCTTTGGATGTGCTTTAAAGGATGTTGCCAGTATTCTGCCTCTATGCCAGAATTCTTGTCCATTCTCACACCAAAGGAGAGCTATTTCAGGGCATCTTCTTTATATTCTCTGCCAGTTTTTACCTTTTGTTGTTTTATTAAGCTGTGTCCTATTTCTGTTTAATGCACCAAAGAGCATTACACTGATCATATACCTCCAATTCCTCAGCAGTATCTTTAGGAAATGAAAAGTGATCAAATTCTCATGTCAAGCAGGACACTGACTTTGAGATTCCTCTTTTCTTAAAAATATAACCTAGAGATAAAACTTGCTAAAAGCTTGCAACCCAGATAGTAATTATGTACATTTAAAAAGTAAGCTGGGACAGTGCATCACACAAAACCCTTCACAAGCAAATAATCCCCAAAATCCATGATTCCATCTTTTCTTCACAGGCATTTAGGTCCTATACAGTAACCAATTTTATGAAATACAGTATGTCTCTTAATCAAGAGAACAGAACACTTCAGTTGCTTAGTAACTAATCCAATCCAAGGAGGAAATAAAAATAGCATACATAATTTTAGAACCTTTAGGACCTTTGCCAAGCAAAATATTCTCACCAGCAGCAATCAGGTTTGTGGTTTGAATGGGCTAGCTTAATAGGATAGATTCTATTTGTTTTATGTAGATAAATGGTCCTTGCTTTTCAGATCTGATTAATTACATATCCGGGCCATTATATCTTGTAGCTTCTGTACTCTTCCACAACTTTATTTAACTAAAAATACAACATAACTAAATACAATACAAATAAAAAAGGAAAAATGTTTTAGTTACTGGCTTCTTTTTCAGCCTTAATCTGCTTAAAAAGCTGAAGACTGCAGTATAACTCAATAAATCACATTATTTAGCCAGGAGGAATGTCATAAGCATCTGCTTAATTCAAGTGTGGTTTTTTTCCTATACTCATCTGTAAAGCTTGCTGAGAGGAATAAGGATATTATTTTTATAAAAAGATATTATTGCCACCATTGGTGGAAATTGTCATATGGTACCATAGCTTATTCAAGCAAGGTAGGAACTGTTTCTGTAAAATTATTTTTTAGCTGACAAAATATGACTCCCGTCTTAAAATACATCTTCAAAAATTTAGCATTTGTCTACATTTTTACAGGTTTGCTCTGTTCATGCACATCACCTGTGCAAACATTTGACAAGTTTCCTATACTTGAGTTAATGCAAATTACAGCGAGGATCTGCATTTTTTTCCCCACATTTTTATCAGCGTTGCCACTGGCTGAAGGATTTGCAGGACTAACTCCTAATGTGTGTGAATAGCATCACCGAGGTTGGCTCTCTTGCCCTTGTTCCTGAACAAGGCAAGTGGTTCAGGATCTGATGTTCATGTAATGCCTGTGTCCTGGTGCTTTGGGCAATCAAAACAGATAGAACCTCCTTTCACAGAACAATTTGAATACCAGCTTCCGAGTACATGAATTCTGATTTAATCCCCCACTCCTCTGAAGTGTGCCTTTAGGAAGGTATCAGGTTTTCCTTAATCTCTCTCCGTTCAGTAAGTGTTTTAATGTAGGGCGGAAACCACTCAGATTCAGTGTTACATGGCTGGTACATTTTGCTTGAAGAAGAATACATTTTTTTTAGATGTAGTGATTCAGCACATTTTCCCTTCCACTTTAGGATTATCATCCTGTAGGGCAAAAAGCTAAATATAGCAAATACATATCTTGCATGGTAGTTTTAATATTTTTTGCTTAATGCTTTTTTCCTTTTTTTTTTTGCTGGTGGAGTTTCAGACACTGCTATTCTTACTTTTGATGTTTTAATTTACTAATACAGCTGATGAGATCGTCTGAAGGAAATTAAGATTGTTCATCATTGTGTGCTGAAAGAATTGTGTGCCAAATTCAAGAGGAAGTTTCCTCTGGAACATCATTCTAATTAGTTTACGTGCCTGAAACCAGGAGAGATGCAGCAGGCATGTCCATGATGGAAGCAGAGCCACAGGAGTTAACCTGTAAGCCCATCTCTTGGTCTGTGATGATGTCCAGGGAGAAATTTTTGAGCACAGCAGCAGAAGATGTGGTGTGCTCCTCTGTGTTGGCATTCGGGGTGAAATCCACAGGAAGGGAGCTCTTACATGGAGCCAGTGTCCATTTTCTGGAGCTCCAGCTCGTTGCTGCCCTGGCAGTTTGCATGATCTTAGAGATCTGCTTTAATGTTTGTATTTTATTGAGGATAAAAAAAATACGAGTGCTGTGGTGAAATGCAACTTGATACACAACTGATGTTTTTCCCTAAAGAAGTTCAGAAAACCTTATGTTAATACAAGGATTTCTGGCCAAAATGTATTGTGCAGT
The DNA here is from genome assembly GCA_013397935.1 of Dasyornis broadbenti. Classification (NCBI taxonomy): domain Eukaryota; kingdom Metazoa; phylum Chordata; class Aves; order Passeriformes; family Dasyornithidae; genus Dasyornis; species Dasyornis broadbenti. The sequence goes on from VZRN01003948.1 coordinate 96,609, forward strand.
TAATTCAAGTAAATTGCAGTTACTCTGTAGCAAATAATTACCACCTGTTTCACATCTGTCTGAAATCCACACAAAATACAGCAATCTAGTCATCATTCTTGTATTATTTATGTCATTTTATTATTTGCTGTTAGACTTCTATTTACTTACCCAATTCACAACAACTTTTTCATGCCTTCTGCACACAGAATGATTAATTTCATAACCTCCTTTGGATTTGTTTATAAAACCTTTCAAAATACGTTTGCAATGCATGACAGGGCTTCTGAAAAGCCGCAGGCACCCCATTTCATTGTGCACTGCAGTTGGGAGCATGCCACTTGCTGCCCTTGGACCTCAGCATGTCCATTTCACCTTCAAAAATAGTCTATATTAACCTGTCACATGCATGATCTCATGAGCATTTTCAAAGTCACATTTTGCTCTGTTAAGATGAGAGCTCCTGGGTTCCTTGTTCAAAGCATTGGTGTGCTTTGATGTTGGATGGATGGTGAGGCAACTGAGGGGATTTTAGCAAGAATGACCCCTTCCTGCAAGGGCGCCCAGGTACAATAGAAATCCAAAGGAAGAATGGACAAAAGCCAAATGTAGGCTGCTTTAAAGTACTCCAAACAGTCTGCAAGCAGGGCTTGGGCTTTTTGTGCTTTGTGCTGATCATTTTCATTCACAGCAAGATGTGTTGTCATGGTGGTTTCTTTTGCTATTACACTTCACAACAAAATGGCACGTGCAGGAAGGAGGGTGAGGGGTTAATTCCTTTCAGCACATCTAGGCCATCCCCTGAAATCAGAGGAGCAAAACCAGCTGAGCAGTGAATCAGGCCACCCTGCCTCTCCAGTACAGGAATAGCAAGAATCAGAAATCTTGCCCTCAGCTGTGCTGGCATGCAGGGATGCAGAGGGAAGGCATAGGGAAATACAGCCAATCAGTAGCCTCTGAGTTTCAGGTCTTTTCCATTACACCCAGCTGGTACATATGGTTTTGCAGCTCCAATACTGAGAGCAGAACATGGTCCCCCATATACTTTCAGTCTGAGTTAGGGTGATTGGCCTCCCAAGATGTATTGCTGTGTGAATATCACATCTCACCCTAGATTTTCCACCTTAACTCCTTTTCATTTCTGTAGTGCCTTCTTTATTCTCTCATAACAGGAGCAGTGTTCCACGAGAACCATCCCTACTCAGTTGTGATGCAGCACCTCTGCCCAGCATGTGCAAATGAGGGAAATCTGGATGCACGTTTCTGCTCTGACATGCTTCTCTGGGAGGGAAGGGCAGCAACAGGATGGGTTTTCCAAATATTCATTGAAGTTGAAAAAAAAAATTACAGCTAATAAAAGTTAAGCTTGGAGGATTCCAGGGGAATGAGTTACAAACTCACCAGCACTATTGCATATCTTTATGATGCCTCTCAAAACTGCCTGTCAAAATCTCCCATTAAGGAGCATCGCAGATTACTACTTATGTGCATCTATTAACTAAGCATCCATTCTTTCTCTCAAATGCTTTGTAGTAATATCTCTCCAAAGAAGCACGTATCTCATCTAGGTGTCTGCTAGATGGCCATAACACCTTCCCAAGGGAGATGCTTCTGATAACAATGTTAAAAAGACAGGGCTTGGTTTTGTCTTTTAAACTGCTATCACACAAGCCAGTGCACAAGGAAAGACACCTATTGTAATTTTGTAGACAAACACTAACAAAAGCTGCCTGCACACATGCACACAAAGAATTTAATGTTAACATTACAGGAGGCTGTGGTGATGACAGGGGTATTTCTATTGTCAGCTCTGCTGAGGAAGGGGAAAAAAACCTTCTTATTTGTGCAAATAACCCCAGCTTAGCTTTATTCCCAAGCACCCTATTTGCACATGCGAGTATGTTTTGTCAGCCATGTCTTTAGGTACAGGTTTTCATCTTCATCTACTTATGCTTGTCTGTGTTAAACAAATTAGTGCCATAATAACACACAATCCCATAGAGACATGTATATTATATAGTAAGAATCGCAAATACATGGTGGTCTTGCTTTTTTTGTTGCAGGTTTATTGTTCTGGTTTGTTTGGTTTTTAACCCTACCGCCCCCCCCCCAAAAAAACCTAATTAAACTCTTTTATGCTTAGTTTTCCTGATTATATTTTCTTCATTTATAGAGAGCAAATATGAAAACTAAGAGCAAAACTGGAGGCAAAGGATAATAAAATCTATTGCTATTAATTAAACTGGAATCTTCAAACATTCTTCCTTCCAACTTGTTATCGTCCAGATCCTAAATTGCTTCATTCTTTCAGTGACTGCTGCTAGACAGATGCATCCTGTTCTGATGAAGGAGACCAGCTGAATTTAGGACTGTGACTTTGTGTTTGTGGTACAACTGACCATATGTGATTCTGTCTCAAGTTTGCAGCTTTAATGGGAAATCTCTGAAGTATTTCTGCTTTGATTCATGTTTTCTCACTGGTTTGACAACAAGAGGCGATGGCTTTGGGCAGCTGGCTTGCACTAACATAAGTTGTAGTGTGACTCCGTGAAGGAAAGGGAAGCTCTTGCATATTTATCCTTAGGAGTTGCTTTGGGCTGTTTCATTTGTTTGTTTGGGGGATTTTTTGAGGGATTTTGGGGCGGGTCAGGGTTTGTTTGTTTGGTTGGTTTTCTTTGCTTGGTTGTTTGGGGTTTTGTTTCTTAGGAAAAAATATCTGGGACCAGAAACTACATTTCATTAGGAATATAATTTTGAATTCTTACGCAGATCATGGTTTCTATCTGGCTTCAACAGAGCTGAATAATTCTGTTAATTGTTACTGTCGTCCTGCCGGCTTTGGGAAATGTGTCTCCAACGTCTCTAGGTCTGGTAACAGAAGGGTAGCTAGTTGTGAAAAAAGCATAACAAACAGCAGATAGAATTTAAAGGAGTTTGGGATCTTCTTTTCCTGAAGAATGGTTTGCATTTACTGGTCTTGCAGACCTGAGAGCAGTACATATAAGGGCAAAGGACAGTGATGGTCACACGGATATGGACGAAACTGGAACAGAAAATTTCCCTTCCTTTTGCACTCTGTGTAAGTTTTACTTAGAATGTGCAGTGAATTATGATTTGTAGTGGGTTACTTTCACCTGTGTTCTATCTGCTCCTCAGCTCTCTGGGCTTCAGGCAGAAAAGTCAAATGCCACAGGAAAATCTCATCTCCTAAGATTTGCAGTCTCAAGGCAATTGGTGATGCATCAAAACTTCCAAGTCAGTCAGATGTCTGAAGTCTTCTGTTAAACAGGCACAGAGAGAAAGCATAGGTTAACACTCAATACCCAGCCCCGGGCTTACCATTTGTCCTTTAGTCGAATATGTACCACATTTGTATTTTATGTTGCCAGTGAGTTGTGACCAGACTGTATCTTCCTTGCACCTTATCAAACACTGAATGTTTGAACAGTGCCTTAATTATAGTGATCAGTGTTTGCAAACAGCATCTTTACACTTTCTATCCAGGACTCTCATGATAAAGGAGGGGCAGAGAGGAGGCGTCCTAAGAGTGACACATGTGTCCAAGCCTCTGCTTACCATCCTGCTATGGAAATGTCCTTGATGGTGGTGAGGCAAGACGCCCTTTGTTGCAGCCGGGAGGAAAGAAGAGTCGTGATGCTGCCACTCGAACGCTCTTCCTGAAGCGTCCATCACTCTGGATTAGATGCCAGCACGCCTGGTCCAAGGGCTGTCCCTCTGTTGTACAGGGAGCAGGTGAATAGACATGGAAGGATTCAAAGCAATGATTTGTAACTTGGTTTGCTGGCAGTTCCTATAAACAGTGGATGGGCAATCTGGTAATGGGCTATAGATTGCCCAGATGAAAGCCTGCTTGTTATTACATAGATGTATTTTCGGATAAAGAAATTCTAAAATAGATGTGTTGACATCCAATTCTTTATGAAAATCATATATATATATCCAAGTGAAGACTGCATTACTTGAGTCCACTGAAAGAAAATGGTACAGTTAGGTATTTGGTGGATATCCTTTGAGGCAAAATTTCCATTTTCCTGGAGATAAAAGATGTTTAAATTAAAAAGGAGCAGTACGAAATGAAAATGATCAGCCTCTGTCCTGAAAGAGGCTCTACCATGGCAGAGCATTTAGCAAGAACCGTATTGTTACCTAATGCAATGGTGGGATGCTGATGGGAAGAACGATGGTTCCAGGTCCTCACAGGCCTTGCACATAAGGCTGCAGTGTTGGCAATCAGGGAGATAATACCACAACTGCATTATTTTTTAAAGTGCTGTTATATTGACACTGTTCTCTATTGGTGTAAATCAGTTTCCTAAAATATATGGCTGGTTTTTTTCTCCTCTCAGACATGTTCAATTCAATATTTCTGAATATTTGATTATGTAAGCACTAGACCCTGTAAAGCAGCTTGTGTGAAGTACCACAGAGCAAGCTCTGTCATGAATTGTAGCAGTCCTGTCCTGCTGCTGTTTGCCTAATGGGGAGAAGGGTGCTGACTAGTCTCAATATTGCATTCAGCAAGCAAATCTTCATATTGTTCCTTTAAATCAAAATGAGCAGCAGCACCCTAGACTAGTATGGTGTCTATCAGAAGTGTACATTTCATCTGAACATTTCTCAGAGACTATTTATTTTCTCATTATAAAGAATATTCTGGCCCAATGCAAATATCAGTGAGCTCAGTGCACTTTGTGCACTGATGGATCTAAAGCAGTAGAAAGAGACAGGCTTGGGTCCTTGGAACTGCTGAAAAGCACTTACTTTCCCTTTTTTGTTTTTAAACACTATGCATTTGATTCCCTCTGCCCACTAATTTGCGTCTTGGTCAGCCTCAGAAGGGCAGTAACTTTGCGCACACCTCTTTCTCTGAGAGGGCAGGAAACTGTTCTTCGGGAAGTGGATTATCTAACAGGTTGTGCTGTGGTGGTGTTTGTTGGTTTTTTAATAAGAATTTCCTTAATCTGAATTTTAAACATCCTCAAACACAGTAAGGAAAATGTGAACAAGATGTCCTTCGTGACCAGATGTGTTGGTGGGTAGGAGTTTCCTATGGGCAAACCAGGCAGTGGACACAGAGACTGTCTAGTGTTCAGTTTGGTTGTCTGCAATCAATAACTCTTAGCAACAGATAGTAAAGCATCTGGAAGATTATTTTGAAGTACACATGTATTGTTTTGGTGAAAACATCAGAAAAAAAGCCAGAAAATCCTTTTGAATTTTGTCATGATAACACATAGTCCCGCTATCAGGACATCCAAAGGCAATCGTGCAGTCCTCAATGCTAATGATCAGCATTGATTACAAGGTGATTTTTCCAACAGAGAATCAGCTCACTTGGAAAAGCATCTTGCTGTGCACATATAGCAAGTACCAGCCTGTATTAAGAAATCAGCTGATTATTATTCTGCTACTGACTTTTATTTTCTTCTACTCCCTCCCTTGCAGGAAGGCTGCATACAAATATAGCAATCGATTGAGAGATATTCTTCCTTTATGAGATTAATTACAAACACAGGGATGCTGTGTCTGGCCCATGTGTGTATGATTGATCTTGTAAGAGGAAATGCAATAGGAAACTAATACCTCCTTTTATCCAGGAAGCAAAGCTGAGAGATGTTCACATCCTGCTTTGCACAGCTGTCCAAAGATGTGAAGACGGATGGACTGTCCTGTCAGCACAAATTCATGCCGAGGTAACAGGCTACACTGTCCCTGCAGACCTCTCTCCCTAGACGGGAGGCTATAGGGCCAAAATCGTTCATTTAGCAAACAGCTTAATTTTTTCACTATTTAATTAGTGGGGAGAGCTAGTCACAGTCGATGTTCTACAAGGGGCAGCCAGGGGAAGGCGTTGGTGGACCTCACTGCTGGGGCTGGGGGTAGGGAGGAAGGCTCTTGGCGATGCCGAGCATGGGGCAGCTGTCACAGGGCAATTGCTCAGAAATTGTAAGAGTTTGTTCTTTAAAACCTGGCTAGTATAAGGGGAGATCTGTGTATTCTCTCATTGCATGTAGCTGTGGAAGCATCTGCAGAAAGTGCAGCACTTTGCTCCCTTGTATTATTTGTATATACATATAATCTTAAACCTCTGGATTTGGCTCGGGATCCTTCCAAAAAGGTTCGTTTTGTTCTTGTGCACAGTCTAGCATGTGTATTTAGGCTGACAAGTAGTGTCAAAGGTGACAGATCCAGCTTAGTGTGACTCAGCTTTCTTCCTCACAGTATTTTAAATAATGGATGTGCTACTGCTGGTATTTAACTCCTGCCAGAGCTGCTGAAATATATGGTGTGTTTAAAATACTGCTACAACATTGAATCTCTGCTTGGGCAAACGAGGAGATCTCCACCTGGGATTGGTTTTCTCAAAAGGAAAAAGAAATCAGAGGGAGAGGGAAAGGGAGGAGGAAAAAGCCTGAGCCATAATACCTTGTAACTGTAAGAATGCCCTTCACCTGAGGCAGTGAAGCAGTCAGCTCTAGCAGCGTGTTGATGGAGAATCTTGAAATCAATGCTGCAGTCTGCATTATATTTATACAAGCATATGCACTGCACTGGTGATGAGGGAGGGAAAGGGCTGTTCCCTGCGTTAAAATAATTAGTGTAATAAATACAGCCTGACAAGCGCCAGAGGAAGTAGGGATCCCTTTGTTCACATCTTGCCACTTAAAGCTGGGCAAGCAAGTCTTGTGGAGTTAACCTCAGAATTTATTCACCCTTTTATTCTCTGTCTAGAGGACTTAAGCAGGACGTGCCACTGATGCCAGACTTAACAAGGGGCACTGGATCTCTCCTGCTTTAGAGTGATGTTGAGGATTTTATGGGGTTCTTTTCTTTTTCTTCTTTCTGCCCATGCAAATCCTGCCTGGTAAACAAGGATCCGTTTGCTGTTTAGCAGTCAGTTTGCTTGGCTTGACAAAGGTTATTGCAATAATTGATGTTCCTCTTCTAATAATTAATGTTATGAGTCCACTAAACAGTAAACAAGACAACAAAGAACTGTTAATAAGACAGTCTTTACTCATTTGTTTAATCTTTTAGTAAGATAATGGGCGATAAATATGTCGCTATGCAGCCATCTTCAAGTCCTTAATGCATGGGGAGTGTTTTAAAAGATTTGAGCTGGTTTTTACACTTGCATTTAGTAAATTCAGCTGACTGGGTAGGTGGGATGCCTGAAAGAATTGGGAGACCTATATAATGAAGTGCCTTGACATTCTGCTTCTGAATGACATTGGCAGATATCCAAATGCTATGTTCTGCTCTCAAACTATTTAATTGAAACCATACAAAAGGGAGGGGGTGGAGGAGCAAAAGAGAGGGAGATCTTGGCGAAAACCTTACGTGTGGTTTTTCACTATTGGATTGACCAGACAAGGCAACAAAGCTGATAAAACAGGATTAGCAAAATTGCATTGTTGGATATTATATGCTGTGTGACATGTACTACAGCAAGGGAATTTGGCAGGATTAACCTGAAGAGGATAAAGATGTACCACACAAGAGGGCTGAATTAATAGACTGCTGTGACCAAAGCAAGAAAATCTATTTGCATGGGATGTTAAGAACGATAACGTTTAAGGGTGGGGTTGCATTTGATGCCCCAAGTCTAGTGCTGACTCCACACCAAAGTCCTGCTCACTGCCTGGAACTCAGTGTACAAAAACCAGCTCATTGGCACGGCTTCTCATTACTCTTTCCTGTTTATATATTTATGTATACACACACACACAAAAATGCTAATTTCTAGGCAGGATGATCTGTGTTACTGGGTGGGTTTGTATTGGTGGATTTTCCCCCCCAGACTAAGACATTTATTTTCCTATTTATAGGAGATGACTTTCTTCTCCTAATGCCATAGTGTTATCCTAAAGTAAGTATTTGGGTTTGGTGATTTTTGTCAGGACTTCTGGACCCAGCTGGCCATGGGGGAATGCCGTTCCCTCCCTGTGTGTTACTCAGCTCTTTATGAGATTCTACACTTCCCTACATGCAATCTAGCTGAAATCGTAAAAAAGCTTTCAGACCATGTAGTGCCAAAGAACATGAATGCTATTGCCAGTAGATGGCTAAGTAAAATCATATCAAGTAAAAATGGGAGAATATTAAAATTAAAAAAGCTTAGATGTACACTAAGACTACATTTGGACTATTTGACCAAGCGGGTAAAGAAGCAGAAAACCAACCTCCATCTCTGATGTGTTAAGGGGAGAGAAAGAAGATTAAGCATTCATTTCTCACTTGTACAACATATAATTCTGATTTTTTAACTTGAGAATGCCTTTAAATTTGCTTCTTCCAGACTACAAGTAATGCATATATGGTAGCATGCTTTCTTTAAGTAATCTTCAGCACAGATTGTATTAAAGGATTCAGAAGGATTTCAACAACCTTGAAAAAAGCTCATATCATTTGCTTTTCCTTTTCCCACCCACAGTACTAGTGGCAGACTTCAGTTTTCCCAGGGAACAGAAAATGCACTAAAAGTATTTGGCATTGCTCTGTGTGTGGCACAATGTGGTTCATCGAGTGTGCTCAGTGCTACCACAGACAGTGAAAGATCTGGTCTGGTGAGATGATTCCCCTTCATCCAGCATTAGCATGTCACCACTGATCAGCACCAGCCACAACACAAGTTCAGCTTTCTGATTCTTCCTTTCAGTGTTGAAGGCTGATAGGAATAATAGATACACATAAAATACAAATACTCTTTTCTTGTTGTTGCAACATGTTAAAATTTTGGAAACTGCTCTTTAAATAAAAGCTGTTAGTACAACACAACTGGGACTTTACAAGTGTGCACACATGCACAGGTGTCAAGAAATGTAGTTCCATCTCCTACAGCAACTAGATTGCATAACTTCTCTCTGGAATATTTTCTGCTAGTGCATATGTTACTCACTTGTCTGCCCAGGGACTGTACATGACCACGTCTCCCTTCTCTGCATGGGAAAGACAAGGCATGAAGTTTCCCTTGCATTAAATTGGGCAGTGGGCATTCCCTTTGCCTCCAAATCCAACCTGTTTCAGGAGAACTAGTGAAAACCAGCAGTTCTCCCTGGAGGCATTCTAGGCTGCATATCACTTTCTATCCAATTTGCTTAAGGACTCCCTCTATGAGTTGTCATCCCAGGGATAGTCCTGAAGTAACTCACAGAAACCCTGCCTTCTTCTGGATTTTGGTTGCTGAGGGAGGTCTCTAATACACAAGATCAAGTTTATTATTTACTTATTTTTCACATGTGCCTAGATTAGTTAATCCAAAAAGGAGTTATTGGTAACCCCTTAAGAATGACCCAACCATGACAAGTGAGTCATTGTACCACTGGTGCAGCATTTTGTGAGGAATCAGGAAGAACCACATGTCTGTTTCCACCTCTTTTTGTGTGCTTGAAAAGCTGCAGGACCACCTGGATCCATGCCCTCCCCAAGACCATTCCTGTAGTGCTGCAGCATTGCAACCCTGAGCCCTCGTTCTGCTCGAGAGACACGCTGTGTGCATGCTGTGAAGGTTGGCATGCTCACCAGTCTCAGTCCTGCACAGGCAAGGGAGATTTATTTTTCCCTTCAGTCCCAGAATCCATAACTCCCCTTGTGATTTTACAATAAGCTCCTTTTTCCTGGTCAGCAGTGGGTTGTGTCCCTCAGCTTCTGAGATCTCCTGAGGGATCAATGCATTGGAGAGGAATGAAGGGCCTGCAAACTGGGACATTTGTGGGGTGGCGAGCACCTTCCTGAATGCCAGCACATTGGGCAGCTTCTGGGAATGAACCACACATGTGCTGGTGTTTAACTCACCTTAGAGGAATAGACAGGGTGCAGGAGTGAAGGGTCATAGCCATGGTGCACTCGGGAAGCCAAGTGGTCCCTTGGGCACTGCTCTCCTTTTGAGAACATCCTGGGATCTGTGAAAAAGCAGTCTGCTTTGTCCCATGTCTCTGAGGGCTTGGCTGAGTTTCTAGGTTGCTTCTCCCGCTTTCCAGCCTCCAGCTCTCATGAGATGAGCACAGGGAATGAGTTGCAGGAGTGAAGGTGTGCATGTTTGCAACATTGTGCTCCAGTGGCCACCCCTGTGAAGCCTTAGATCTTGAGTGCCAAGCCAGTTTGCCACTTCTATTTCGCTTTTTTTTTTTTTTCTTGGAGGCATATGCCCTTCACACGTTTGTATTTCAAACAGACAGGGGTATATAACTCCTGGGATCAGGGATCTAACTGTGTCTCTTTGCTTTCCAGCACTTGACGGTGTGGAAGATGGACCGTAGAGGAGAAGGACAGAGCACAGAGCCCAGGAGCAGGGAGCCTGGCCAGGGGCCCCCTCAGGTGCTGTGCAGCAGCTGGTGTTGTGAATCAGGCCGTCACCAGTCAGAGAACGGCTACTTCACAACACCAGGGTCGCACTGCACCACGGTTCAACCGCCAGCTGGAGCGGACCAGTGTTTCCTGTGGGCAGGCAGGAGACATGGAGCACCTCCTGGCTGCTTCCATGCAAGCCCAGACCTGCAAAGGTAATCAGGTGCTCAACTCCTATTTAGGCACCAGCCTCCCACTGAAGTCTGAAATAGAAGTTAGGCCCCTAAATATCTCTGTGGGTCTGGCCCCGAAACCCTGCGTCGCTGTGCAGTGCAGAGCTTCAGTAGGCATAGGGCATAGGGCAGCACTGTCAGCAGTATGGTCTCTGCCCGTTCACATGCCATATGAATGTTAAGGAACAGGTAGCTTTTATTAAGATGTGGCAAACAGTAAAAAAAACCACTCTGCATGCTCCATGTGTGGTTCTCCCTGGCAGACGCATCTGTGGTCCTTACCTCTGACTTGTTCTGATCCCTTCTCTATCTCGACACCCAACCACATCTTCTCTGTAAAAGGTTCTGTACATGTCAGGAATAAGTTGGACTCCTTGGCATTGATACTAAACCAGCCGTAGGTGTGTTGTGATGAATGAAAGAATAAACGGTGGGGTCATCCAGAAGTGGTACCAACAACTGCAGTCCTTAAAGAGAGAAAACATTGCTAAAGCAGTGCCTCATAAATTTCTAGGTGTAGAGGGACAGCGAGGCACACACAAACCAAGTGACCCTGTAACATGTGCCATGCATTTCAGATCTAAAGTGCAGGCTCCTCTCTGCCTCCTCCTTTGTACCACAACACCAGTGTGATGTTAGTTTGAGAGAAGTGGGTTACAGAAGAGTGCTTTCCATCCAAAACTGGGTCATGTACGTGGAGTTTGGCACGCGGCTGATGGCCGCCATATACAATCCCTTAAGTCAAACTGAAATGCTGTTCGGTTTTGATCTCAAAAAGCAGGCATGTGCTCTTGGTCTCAGGATGGGGTTTTCTCTGGTGGATTTTCCATTCCTCCCACCCCTCAAGACAGCTCTGTGCTCTCAGGTGTGTCTCGCTGTTCCCTTGTATGATATAAACCACTAGACATGTCTTAAGCAAAGAGTGGAGAAGTGCCGAGAAATGATTCAGGTAACATAGAACCCATGAAGGTTTTTTGAAAGTTTTCTTCATTATCCTAACTCATCTGACTGAACATGGCAGTAAAAATTATTTCAATTCCATCCTGGATGTATTATTGCTGGCAGGGAGATAGATGTAGAGGAGAGTCAAGATATGCACAAGATCTGTTATAGTATGGGACAGCCTCGAAATGCAAATGAAAGATGACAATGGTGGTTACATTGGTCCCATCCTAATCTTTCTGTTCAGGTGGATTTCCTGCACAAGTAGCCCTAAATAACTTTTATAGCAAAAAGTCAAATACCATGGACAATGTAAGAGGTATATGGGAGGCTCATTCGTACATTAGGAGGGCAACCTGTGGATGCAGGCTAGCATTGGCTTTTTGTCATTTATGAGAGGAAAAGCTAGACTATGTTTCTCATTTGTGCACTATGAATTTGTGAATCCAACACGCAAGAACACTGTTCTATTAAACTTGTTCTCTGCTAACACAAACTGTGTGCTCTGTGTGGTAATCTCATTGTTTATTAGAACCTTGTTTTAAAGCTTGAAACTTTTCTCTACAGAGTTTGTTTCATGGGGCAATACATGAAATTCTTTAGAAACAGGAGGCATCAAGAAAATCGTCCCAAAAACCCTTGCATGCACACACACCAATTTACAGAAGCAGCTATTCGTATGTAGAACTAAACACCATTTCATCTTTTACTGTGAACCAGAAACCTGTTTGACCTATTCAGTTTCTGTTGGTAAATACACATAACATTTGAAACAGGTTAATGCTTAATATCCGCTGCCAGGTGACCTGATAGACTATCTCCATACTTCTCCAAGTATGACATGTGGAGACAGGTCATTTTCAGCTCTCTTTGTTAAAGAATTTCATGGGAACATCACACTTCAGAGGTACCTTGGGGGCATTTATTGTTGTGAAAAATGAGGTCCACTCTCCTGTTAGGATTTAAAGGTTTAATAACAGACAATATGGGACAAAGACAATAAAACAAAAGTAACAGTGCTGGGTGCTTGGCATTCAGCCAAAAAGCACACCTGCCATGGGCAGAGACACTTTTTTAATACCCTTTCCATTGCATCAGCCTAATGCATAATTAAACTTTTCCAAAAACTATTTTAAATTTTCTAAGAACTGTGTAGCTCAGGTCCGCCTTTTTAGAGCACGCGTAGTCTTCTTGGTTATGGTTTCAGTTAGTCTTGTTGTCTTTCCCAGGTGGTAGGCTTTACAGTTGACAAATGCTGATAGTTGAGATGTCAGTGGCAGAGTCCTTTAGTACACCGTTCATGGGATGTTATCCAATCCAGCAGACAGTTCAAGCATTCTGCAATAACTATATCAGCTATTTCATTACTATGTTTTAAGACTAGCTAGTAACAGAAGGAAAGACACTAGTCATCATTACATAGCTATATATTCACAGCAAGGCTACCTCTGTAAAATTAAATCATACACATAGCATCTATTCTAATATTTGTAAAAAAACAATATTATGATATGTATTTATCACATTGTACTACAACTCTTAACTTGAATACATGACCCTTTATGCTCTTCTCATGTGATTTCCTAGCAAATTAATGCATGCCATAATGTAGCACTGCTACTGAAAATCAAGCACTTCTGCTTGTCATTAAGAAGTCTGATCATGTCATCTCATGAGGTGGATTGCAGGTTGAATAACTTGACTGTCAGCTTCAGGTGATGGAACCAATTTCTGTTTGCTCCCTTCAGCAGCTGGCATGTGCTGCCACTAAAGGTGAATGCACAAAATAAATAGTTTAATATAGGTTTTTAATTTGTGCGTTATTCTTAATAAGTGCCTACAGTTCATCTTCATGTCAACTCCAGTCCTGGCTGCTGAAATGGAAAAATAGGTGCTCACCAGGTTTCTGGATAGCCCCACAAATGAGAAGCCCTTGCAGTCTGTGGGTACACTTGGAGAGTTTTCTGGTGCTTTACAGAACCTTCCTCTTACTTGTGTATTATCATTTGAAAAATGGAAGTTTACCCTGCAAAAATACCCCATTAGAATTGTTGAAAGGCCTTATTTTATAACCTTAATAAAACACTGTGCTCAGCAATGGGGGGGGGCAGGGTGGGGAAGAGCAAAGTCTATCCAACCTGAAAGGCTGGGCTGTGGTCTCTTGTGAGATTTTTTTTTTATGGGGCTGTTATTCCAAAAGTGGTTTTTATATCTAAGCAAATAGTATTTAATTTCACCTTTCAACCCTTTGAAATTTAAATGTGATGGGTTTATTTTCTCAGTACATCCACGCTGTTCTTCAGTTATTTCAAATGGGTTTTTTGTTTCCTTCCTGGGCTCACCAGCAGCTCACGTACCACTTCAGAGAGTAGCAGCCTTGTAAATTTTTCTCTCTTTTCCTCTGCATACAACAGCCAAGCTGACAGGCATAGTAGGGCTCAGCATCTCTCACTCTGTGTTCGCATGCACACTGCTTTATTACTGTGGTGTTCCTCATGAAAAGTGCCATTAACAGATTTCCTCTTTGTCTCTTTAATTGGGCTTTCTCTTAGGCAAGAAACTAATGTGAAATTAAAATGATATTTCAGGCAGCGTTGCAAAGCAAACAGTAGGTGGGGCTGAATTTTGGTACCCACAAACCTGAGTCAGGTTTTATTTTGGTGCTATAAAAGCTTCACAATGGGAGGGACGAAATACAGAAACAGTCTTCAGGCATCTTAACACAGTGAGCAAAAGGTGACACTAAGAAGAAGGAAAAGAGGCTTGTTCACAGCTACTGTTTTAAACACAGCTTATTAGGTTTATTAGATAGGTATTTTTAGAATAATCAAGAGTCCTCACAGTATATAATCAGGCCTCAAATGTGCACATAAAAGGGTCTGGAAGCATCCCCATTGTGCAGTGAAGTGGCACCACAAAGAGCATGAAAATCACTAGGCTATATAACTAAGACTAAATAATTTTCACTCAAAGGTTGATGTAAACAACAGAAGGGAGCAAACAGTCTCTGAAGATCATATAAACTACTCAGAGCAGTTTTATAACCTATCCTCTAAGGAGATTCTCTGTGCTTAAAAGCTGAAGCAGCAGAGACTTTGTGTCATACTCCTTGTCTTTTTGTATATGGGAAAATCCAAAAATTATGATGCTTCTTTGACAAACAGTTCCTCCTTCCTTAACAAAACTAACTACCTGTGCCTCAATAAATGAGCTTTTACATTGCATTTGATTTGACCTAGCTCTCCAACCATTAGCAGGAAAGTGCTGCCCACGCATGCAAGCTTAATGCACACAGCTCTTGCTGTCACAGAGACCACTTTGAAAAAGATGTGCAAAGCAATCCAGCAAGCTACACTCTGATACCCACTTCATGCCAGGAAAACTCCTCTACTCACAGGGACATGGTCAGGGTGTCAGGAGGGAGGCTGGGACCAGGTGCCCACCCCTGTGCCACTGCAGCTTTGTCCCTGCTCCTGCTCAGAGTCTGGGACAGGGGCTTTGCATGGTCTGGTTCATTCCTGGTCTGGAATAGCACAAAAAAAAGAAGAGCTGGGAAGATGTCTGAAGTCTATATGAGTACTTCAAGAACCATCTCCATGGTTCAGCTAAAAAATTTGGTAGTTTGGGAAGAAAAGGTCAATTTTAGAGAACTCTGGCATATGTCAAAAACTCAGCATCCCAATACATTGCCCACCATATGCCTTTAGTGAAGTGGTTATTAAGATGACTAAATTTTAATTCCTTCCTTCGCATAAGGGTCTCATGCCCTGAACTCTTTCTGCTCTAGTCTCTCTGCCACTGGGGATGTGTAGCTGTGGGAGCGTGTCCCTGGGCTCTCCAGGAAAGCCAGCAGCTTCTCCATGTGACTAGCAGCTGTGGACTGAAACAGCTGCTAACTTTGCAAATTGTGTTTCATTTCCAAAGCTCTGGCTGGATCTCACCACTGCAGCTGCCAGATCTGGTGGAGGTCTAAGGAGGCAGAGCTTTGTGCTGGTTTTTGTAGTGTCCACCACCCTCAGCTGGTGAGAAGGACAGTCTTCTGGGAAAGGGGCTGCTATCCCCATACACCTGACAGTCCTATTCCTTGATGAATGGCAAAATGCTTAATCACTTTTTTGGGGGTTAACATTACTATTTTTTACTGTTAGAATAATGGTTTCCATAGTGACAGCCATGTAGACCAGCATATATCCCAACTCCGGAACTATACTGCGGAAGACTCTTGGAGATTAAAAATCCCCAAATGCCCAGGGAACTGCTGCACATCCACAGGGTGTTTCCAGGGGAAGTACTCCTGCACTCCATAACTTCTCCCTTTCCTAGATTTCAACACATCTAGTTTACTATTTTATTGTTCTAAATAAACTTCTTGTTGTTCGACTGTGGGGACCTCCAGAGAGACCCATCACACAATGACAGCATTTCCCATGTCAGCTGAAGTATATGATAAGTCTCTGGTGAGAAGCAGCAGCTCTTTTCCTCCAGGAATGGGTTTTGATCTCTTCCCACTTTCTACAAGTCTAAACCCAAAAGTATTGAATCACATTCTGGAAGCTGTGTTGCTGTAAAAGCCCTTCTAGCTTTATCCCTCAAATTAAAATTATACTGTCTTCGAGCCTTGAATTCAAAATGGAAATGTCTCTGCTGCTTAATGACAAGACAAGGGAAGTGGAGCTGGTGACTGCTCCCAACAGCACTTGCAGAGGGAACAGCATCACTCATCCTGTCAAGGGGGAGAAATGTCTGCTGTCAGGGAAAAGAAACTCTCTTTGCCGGCAGCAATGCAGCAGTGAGCACACAGGCAGCTGCCTGCGTGAGAAGTCGTGCATGCCCCACAGCCAGGGCAGCTACAGTGAGGCTTCCATGCTTCTGGACTGCACAGGTGGCTCAGTCCTGGGCAGCTATGGGTGGAGTTTACTTGTTTTAACCCATGTGAAAGACAACCCACAGGGCTGGGGTTTTTCCTTTATAAACAAAGGAGTTGTATTTGTGCTGGGGAAAAGGGAGATATTCACCAAAAAGTCTCCCCATCCCTACCAGGATGAGCAAGGAGATTCCCAATGGCCAAATACCATTAACACCAATGATGAAGCTGAACTTCCCCCTCAGCCCCTGTCCTTGGCTGTCTGTGTCCCAGGCACATCACAAATTCAGGGACTTTCACCAGGGCTGCAGCTTCATTCACAAGAAGCTGAAGATTTATTCTCTCCAAAACAAGACCCAAAAAAATACCAGATCACAAAGTACAGGTGTTTTTAGTGGCTGAAATACTGAGTGACCAAGAAAATCCTCACATGAGCTTTCTTTTTTAATAAAGCAAACTGTTCTGCCTTGTCATGTGAATTAATATCCCCGCAGTATGGCTTTGTCTATTTATTCCTTGCTGATGTTGCTTTGATCATTACTAGATGAAAATGAAATCTTGGATGATTTGGGGCTGCAGTTAGAACAGATTCAGAGATATGAAAATGCATTTCAGGAAATACCACTGAAGCCAGTGTTTGTTTTAATTTCCAGGGACACACAGGGCTCCAATTCCCTGGAGACAGGAGGAATTGCTGTTGAAGCAAGGCACACTGAAAACACATTGAAAGTGTGTCCTTCCAAGCCTCTAAATCAAATGTCACTTAGAGGCACTGCTGTTATGCCTCTCAATCACAAACTCTTTCTTTTGAAGGCAGCATTTGGCAGTCCAAGTCCCTTTCTTCACAAACGTTTTGAATATTAAATGGTCCCTGGGCACAGACAGGAGCCAGGCTGTAGCATCCTGGCGCACATTCCACTCACTGGACCCACAGCCTCTGTCCTTCTGTCTGTCAGTCCATCAGTCTATCCTATCAGTTCTGTCTTCAGGTTATTCAAAACCCATTTCAGTGGCTGTTTCTCTGGCTTGCTCATGGCCTCGCAGGCAGGTCCCCAGCCGAAGGGGTGCACAGTGACTTTACCCTGCACTGAGGTCCTCTTCTGCCTCTATTATGAGGTAACTTATTTTCTCTTCTTGAATTCGTATCCCCACATCTCTAGCTGGGAGGTGTACCTGGCTGGGGAGGTGGTAAGAACATCAGGTAACATTCTGTTACTCAGCACTTGTAATTACACAGCCTAACACAAATAGTGCCAGACCAGATGATTTGCACTGCTTTTCATAATCTGGTTCAAACCCAAGATAAATCTGACTCTGCATCTGAAGAATCAAGTCTCTTTGAATTTAAGCACAAGACTGGTGTCCACCAAGTCTCATAGCTACATTTGATCAAGGGAAAAAATGTACTTTCCCCCATATGTTTATAGAAGGAAAAATCCATATTTGGAAACAGTTTTATAGAGAAAGTCAGACACTCTGTTATTGAATATAACCCAGATTAACAGTGACAGACTCTGGTATTTTCTTGGAGGGAAATAAAAATTCAATCAATTTCTAAATTACCTTTTTCTGACAAAAATAAGCAACTGTCATGGGGTGATGTTATGATAATCCTGTATCCCCTATCATCTGCTTTATGCTCAGACAATGTCCAAAAAGAAGAACACAGAAGGAACAGTCCTCCCCTGCTGCCGCCGCCTCTGCTGAAAGCCGGGAAGAACAGAAAACCCCCTACCGTCTTCCCCCCTCCCTGCTTTTTACAGCAAAACACCTGGGGGGAGGGTTTTCAAAACAACCCGCGCCAGCAGAGCCCCTCCCAGCTTCTTAAAGCGACAGAACACATTGTCTGAGCATAAAGCAGATGATAGGGGATACAGGATTATCATAACATCACCCCATGACAGCAATAAGGCAGAGGACAAAATTTTTGCCCACACTGACCTTGCCCTGCAGTGCAGGTCTGGGTGCACCGAGTCTCCTCCACGAGAGAGTAGGCATGGTTCTCTCCTTCTGCCACTCCTGCTGTGCCAAGGGAGCTTAAACTGCCAAGAAATTTGTCCCCTTTTAGACTTCCTTTCAACATTTCCCCAGCCTTCTCTGTATATGCACTGCACACAACATAGCAGGGTTATGACCCATAGTGGGGTTTTATAAGCACTCAGACAAGTAATAATAAAAAGCCCAGACCATCCCCATCTGGGTGTCTCACAGAAACAGATTTAAAGACTTCGTGGTCTTTAAATAGAATGCTACAGACAGGACAGAGCCTACAGAGAGGCTGACCAAAGTCCCACCATTGAGAGTTGGGGAGGAGATCTATGATGCCCTACAGCCCAAAACTGCCTCTCAGCCACCTGCTTCAGCATTTTGGCCCAGTTTCACTCTTGATGCCTGCACCTCCCCAAAGACTTCCAGATCAGAGAAGTAAACAAATTAAGTTTCCTTCCACATCAACATCAAAAATTAACAGCAAGGAAATGGTGCTTGGATCTGACATTCTTAGCAAGACCCAATGAAGCCCCCCACCATGTGTGAGGCTTGCTGGGTCGTCTTTTTATGTGCAGGTCAGCATCAGTCATCTGCAGTCTAAATACAGTGATGCAAACATACCAGTGAAGTGATTCAGGAACTATGGAGTGAAAAAACTTACACCTTCCTCCCATCCAAAACGGTAGGTTGGGAGGGGAGGAGATAGCTGAGAAGAGTCCCAGTACCTCTGGAAAGCAAAAAATTATGTTCATTTTAATTACCGTGTGAGGGAGCACAGCAGTCTGGGTGAGTCTCCTGCTATGCCACGGCAGGAAGCTGGTTCAGCGTAGTAAAATACAGCAGAACAAATACCAACCCAGATGGGAGTTTCTGAAACTCTCATCAAGTCTTTCCTCTTTCCCCAGATAACCCAAGTTCTCTTACGTGGCCACAGTGATTTCACCTTCATTTAGAACAGAAGATACTGAAATGGAAACCTGGGGGGCGGGGGGAACCCTTCCAGACTGAAATCAAAACAAATCACTTTTTTGCATATTAATAAGTCTTCTGATTGAAAGTGTTCTAGCTATTCAAGGAGGAATATCAACAGTAGATGCTGCTAATTTAAGCCTGGCTAATTAAAACCAAAACGAGAAAAATTACTCCCGTAAGAAACAGACGCATGCAAAAAACACTCACCCAGCACATTTCATCAAGCTCTGCTTATTATATCTGGGCTTAGGAAACAATCCTATTGCTTTTTTACTCTCTTTCTGGGTTGGGTTTTCCCACTGCACGTTGCCTCCAGCACCCTGCCCCTCTGCGGAGCCAGCAGCAGCAACCAGCAGGACCTGCAGGACATCCACAGCTGTGACCTGTCTGGCGCTTTGACCAGGCTGTCACCAATGACATGGGGCATTGAGTCAGGACCATCCCTGCCTATAAGAATCGACACCTGCCAAAGTGTCATCAGGAACTTGTCATGAGTGTGCTCCGTCCTCTTACCCAGCTCACCAGTAGAAACATTAAATTGTAGCAGCCCCAGAAATGACCCCCTAACCACATCTCACGAGTTTGGCAACAAGGATAGTGTGGGCTATTGTGGCAAAAACCCTGCTAAAGCAGGGACAAATGGCATTCACCACCATTCCCTCCTCCCTGGCCACCAAGGTGGTCACATCAATATAGCACACAATCTGGTCAGGCACAATCCTGCTTCCCCCCATAATAGATTACAAACCAGTCATAGAATCTTAGAGCCATTAAGGTTGGAAAAGACCTCCAAGACTGAGTCCAACCTTTGGCCAAACAGCACCATGTCAACTAAACCATAGCACTAAGTGCCACACCCAGCTGTTTCTTGAACACTTCCAGGGATGGTGACTCCACCACTTCCCTGGGCAGCCCATTCCATTGCTTAATCACTTTTTCAGTGAAGAATTTTTTATCTGATATCCAACCTGAACCTCTCCTGGCACAGCTTGAGGACATTTTGACTTAACCTGTTGCTTGTTATCTGGGAGTAAGAGGCCAACCCCACCTGCTATAACTTGCTTTCAGGCAGTTCTAGGGAGCAATAAGGTCTCCCCTGAGCCTCCTTTTGTCCAGGCTAAACAACCCCAGCTCCCTCAGCCACTCCTCTTGTGCTCCAGACCCTTCCCCAGCTCTGTTGCCCTTCTCTGGAAACAGTCCAGCACCTCAATGCCTTTCTTGTCGTGAGGGGCTCAGAAGTGGACACAGGATTTGAGGTATGGCCTCACCAGTGTCAAGTACAGAAGGACAATCACCATCCTGGTCCTGCTGGCCACACTATTTTTAATATAAACCAGGATGCCATTGACTGTCTTGGCCACCTGAGCACACACTGGCTCACATTCAGCCGACTGCCAAGCAGCACCCCAGGTACTTTTCCACTGGGCTGCTTTCCAGCTACTCTTCTCCTAGATTGCAGCAATTTCATTTGACAACAGCACATAGAAACGATGCAAACACTTGGCCAAAACAAAAAAAAAAAACACAAAAAAAAAAAAAAAAAACTTGGCAAAAAAAAAAAAAAAAAAAAAAAACAAAACAGTGTAGGAAGGAAGGAAGGCTGTATCCCTCACTGCAGGGCACTGGGGGTGTCCAGCACGAGTCAGGAGAGTGGGCGGCAGTGAGATGCCACTTTCCCCAAGCAGCAGCTTTGAAGCAGAGCTATTGTAGGAAAAGCTGCTGCTAGGCTCTCAAAAACCAACCAAAAGCTTTATTTTAACAGCTCAGAAGTGTAAGGCTCAGGCAGCATTGCTGCTTATGTTCACTGGTTTGAAATAGATTGGGGAAGAGCCGGGTCCATAACCACGGGTTCAACAGACAGGGGGTACCTGCTGTCAGGCAGTGCCCATCCACAGCTGCTCTGTGAGGCAGCAGCCAGCCAAACCCATTTTCTTGCTACCCCCTTCTCCCTGAATAGGGTGTGGGCTCTGCAACCTAAGCAGGGAGGAGAAATGTCTCCATAAGTCTGCTGTCAATCAGCACATTCCCACTGAAAGGAGAAATGGGGTTATGTTCTCCTTCTTTCCCTTTTTTTTGCTTTTACAGTTATTTATTGTGTCTCTTTGAATTTGCATCCCAAGGGCTCTTGTATGACAGAATGTAATAGTATTAGTCACCATTTTACCCATTAGAGAACATAATATTTAGCATTCATAACAATTTCTAGCTTAAAAGTGCCACACAAACATTAAAAATACACTGTATTTTTCCCTGTGTTTTTAAGGGATAACTTGCTCTTGCCTGAAGCTATATAACTTCCTTTTCTATTATCACTCACTAGAACTGGGGTGTGTCTGTCACCATCTCTGTCACAAAAGAGGATGCCAGTTTTATGGCCTCTCACTCAGAGCAGCTCTGAACAAAAGCAACTTCCCTAGCTCCTTCTTCTCCCCATCTATTCACAGTTTCTGCACACCTGCCATATTCCTGACTCCTGAAATCCAAGTTCAGCATTAGACAGCACCAGCAGCTGTCAAACATTCTTTTCTTTGGCAACTTGTCCTGCTGCCTGTATGACAAAAACTACAAGATATTAAATTTCTTTTTCCTTTTCTGCTGACACTTTGCTCATGCTGCCAATAAGCTCATTCTCTGCCAGGCTGTAAACCCACCTCATGCTGTAACCCACCTCACAGCCCCATGGCTTGAGGCATGACAGGGACCAGGGGCTTGCAGCAGGTACAGTGCAGGTCTGCAGAGCTCCTGAAGGTAATGGTGAGGCTGCCCTGCATCATTCTGGGGATATAAAGGACCTTATCCAATAAATCCGTTCCTTGAGAGGAATGCTGAATGCATCTAATGAAAAAGCAGTATCTATCATGTTTATGTGGCACTATCCAACTTGTGATACAGTCTCATAAATTTCATTTGTGTATTTGTGAGACCAGAAGAAATACAATTTCTATTATTCGTGACATAATGTTTTACATGCTATGGCATAATATGACTTCTTAGTCCCACAGAGCAGCATACAAAAAGTGGTTAGGAGTTTAAAATCTGTACTCTTAACATCAGTGATTTTTCTGCCTGCAAGACTCTGAAGATTTTTCAGGATCTATAAAGCTCCTTCAAGTGTTCTGCAAAAGAGGACTAAGACAAATGAGCTTTTCTGTTACTCAGTACATGTCTGCATATATTACCTTGCCAAAGCACTTCTGCTTTTGGGATCCCCAAATCAAAAAACACCTCCTAATGTTATGCCTCAAAAAACATTTTTTGATCCTGTGCATAACAGGTCTTAATATTGCCTTCAATTTTACTGCCTTTAGACAACTGAGATGGGAAGATTATAAATACTGTCTCAGTTGGAGACATCACACAGGATTGGTATTCATTCCTCAACTGTGATTTGTAGTATGATGAATTCTCAAGAAATATCATAGCTTGGCAACTGTATTCCTGAAGAAGAATTATTTGAGCTGGATAGGATCTCTTCTGGGTCATCTAGCCTGCTGCCCAATAGTAATGGCTATGCTATGGCCTTGGTTGCACTGAAAGGTCTTCCATGAAAGAAAAACAACAAAAAGTCTGTCATGGTATGTATGTCACATACACACTAGATTTGACAAACCAAAAATCCCAAATCTAAGAACAATGAAGCATATAAATATGCCAATACAGGAGTCATAACAATCCACAGTTTCCACAAAGTGGACAAATTTTTCTTCCACCAGCCCCAGCCTTACACGCCTCATGCATTTTAATACACATTTGCAATGCAAATGAGTTTCCGATAATTTCTGTTTGTCAGCTGAACAAAAACCCAAAAGTCTCAACCAGAAAAAGTTTCTTCAGCCTCAACAAATGTGATCATCTGTATCTTCAGACTCAGCCTCTGCAGGTGAGTCAGTGCCTGAGCTTTGGAAAAGAGAAGGCTGGGATGCTGGTCCTCAAGCATGCTGCTTTGGGAAGGGTGGAAAATTTGCAACAGGGAGTTTTTTCTCTCAAATTAAGTTTCTTGTCTACATGCACTTGCCAGGTAAAATGAGGGTTCACATAAGCCCATGGAACCCTGGGCCCTCACCTCCTTCCTTGGTGCAGACAGCCAGTGGACAGGCCCTTCCCACCCTATTTCATCTAATGTCTTCTGCTACTCCTTTAATCTTATTTCATGATGAGTGGGGGGGAAAAAGTCAAGGTTTGTATTTCACCAAGGTCTTCATACAATCACTCATTTGCAATAGATGTAAGCATGCATGGATTCAGTACAGCTTCTCAGCCACACATTAAAATCTGCCCAGAGTGATTATGGAGGCACCAACTTTCATACATATATGTGCACATCCCTCCTCTTTTCCTAGTTGTCTGCAGGGACAGAGCCCTATGACGTTG
Organism: Dasyornis broadbenti; assembly: GCA_013397935.1. Taxonomy (NCBI): domain Eukaryota; kingdom Metazoa; phylum Chordata; class Aves; order Passeriformes; family Dasyornithidae; genus Dasyornis; species Dasyornis broadbenti. Next base: position 120,267 of record VZRN01003948.1, read on the forward strand.
CCATTACCCTCCTGCATCTCCAGAGCTCAGCTACTGGTCAGAAGCTGCCTGTAACTTGCCCCAGTAAGTACCTGCTCTCAAACTCTCTCCTCTTTTATCAGATTTAAGGAGGGTCTTGTCAAATTAATGCCTCTGTATTTTATCACCTCAAGGGGAAAACATGGGAATAGGAAGGAAAAGACACCTCTAAGTTAGTTTTGACTGACTACCAAGAAGTCTTTAGTCACTGTGTGCTGGTGTAAGTCATGGCAGCACCAGTTCAGGATGCAAACCAGCTGTGTTCAGGATCTTCATGGGGCTTTGCCTCTAAACCCGCAAAGTTGGAAGCTCTGTTTTGCAAGATAATTGAGCCTGGATCATAGGGCAAGTTGAGCTCAACGAGCTTGACATGCCTGAGCAGGGAAGTCGGACTTGGCGACCTCCAGTGTTTCCTTCCAACCTTACCCACTCCATGACATTGTAATATAAAAATGGTTTGGTGCAAATTATGTACTGTATTCTCCCTGTTTAAACTGGATTTTATCACCCTACTACATAGCTGTCTCCAGCCTAACCAGTCAATGGTCTGCTCCCGGGGTGGAGGAGATGTGGTGAAGTGAAGTCTCTGTGCAAGCATCATTTCTAAACTCCTCCCAAGCCTTGCTCTTTGCTCCAGGAAGCTCCCAGGAGGCAATCTGATCACCTTGGCTCTAATTTACTTCTTTAGCAAAATACAAAAATAAAGAGTACAGCCACATCCCATTGCTGTGAGAATACAGAGGATCTCTGTGGAGAGGACCATTGGAGCCTGGATGTATGGGATCAGATACATCCGCATGTGGGCCATGAAAAGATCAGCTACATGAACTGTTCTCATCTTTGGTTACATCTACCAAGTCTGAAGGGTATGGACTTGACCCAGGGAACCAGAGGCCTATCATACAGTCACAGTTTTGAACACTCTTACCAGTTGTGCTTGCACAGTCCTCCCCCAGAGTCCCTTAGGGGTCCCTAAGATTTTGCAAAGATAGACATAACTTGCTGATACTTAGCTGTATCATAGTTTAACCCCAGACAGCAACCAAGAACCCTACAGATGCTCACTCACATCCTCAATCCCAGTGGGATGGGGAGGAGAACTGGGAAAAAGTAAAAACTCATGAATTGAGATAGTAAGAACTGAAATTAATAAGAATTGAAACAAAGTTAATAATAATAATAATGATAATAATAATAAAGTTGGTGGTGATGTTGTTGTTGTTATTATTGTTACTATTTAATGAAAGCAAGAAAACAATCCCAAGAAAAATAAACCCCAAGTAAAACAAGTGATGTTTGATACACTACGGTTGTTCAACACTCACTGACTGATATCCAGCCCATCTCCGAGCACAGATTGGTACCTCCTGGCCAACTTCCCCCAGTTTATATACTGGGCATGATGTTTTGTGGTATGGAATATTCCTTTGGCCATTTCTGATCAACAGTCCAGGCCATGCTCCTTCCAAGCTTCTTGTGCACTTCCTCACTGGCAGAACATGGAAAACAGAAAAGTCCTTGACTTCGTATAAGGACTGCTCAGCAACAATCAAAACATCAATGTGTTATCAACTTTAGTCTCATACTGAATTCAAAACACAGCACTGCACCAGCTACTAAGAAGAAAATTAACTCCATCTCTGCTGAAACCAGGACAAGCTGGAGATCTTTATTTTTTTGCAACAGGTTTTAAGTTCAATAGGGAAGATTGATACTGAAACAGAAATCTAAGACTTCTCAGACTTTGGTACTGACATTTTGTAAAGGTTCAACTGGATGCCTGTACCCACTGGGTACCCAGGACTCTCCATATTAACATTTGCAAATGAAGCTTTGAGGTATTTCAGTTTATTTAGGGCAGAGAGATTTCTCTGAAAGGCAAACCAAGTAGTCTGTGATACACTGCTCTCCTCCTCCCTCAGCAGCTCTCTGTAGAACCTGGGTATTGCACTGACAGGCAGCTGGTGAACTACAGGCAGAAAGAACAACCAGTTTTCAAGTTGCCAATTCTTGTATGCAAAAAGTGGGCGCATGGAGGCACCTAAGATCTAATATGAGGTTAAAAACAGGTCCTGGCCTTGCCCTGGCACATAGGAAAAGCAGGTCATTCATGAGTTATTGTCAAGAGGCTTTGCTCCAGTGACACACTTAGAGAGCAGCTGTGAGCAGGTGAATCCTCTCCAGTGCAACACAGCATCAGGGCTGTTCAGGTTTACACTGTAGCTCTTAAAGAGATGGTAGAAACTGCGCAACTTCTGTTACTGTGCCCAACCCACAAACCTAAAATAGACTCTGCAAAAAGCCACAGCCTTGTGACCCCCTCTCGTGCAGACTGAATTTAAGATATAATTAGAGGCGCCCTATTAGCAAAGCTAAATGGCTATACATACTGTGTCTGGACAATGCAAAGAACTCATAAAAGGCACTGAACAGCTTTAAGACTATAGACATACGCCACTTGAAGAAGGAGGCATTCAACCAGAGCCTGTTCATTCCCTGTGATCCAAAAACCAGATGCAGGGCTGCTAACTGAGCAAACCAAACAGAAGTAGGCACAAAGAGAATCTGAAGTGACTGAAGATCAGAATGGGTAGAGAAGTCATAGAATAAATAAGCAGATAAGGACCAGACGTGAAGCAGAGACATGACACAGAGCATCAAAATGAGCAATTGCCAGTGGGCAGCGCAACCATCACAAAGACATAATATGTCACAGGGATCTCACAGGTGACCAGGGGACACAGAAGAAAGCCCTGCACTGCTAGAAGACCTGCTCCAGGCAAGGGGTTGTCACTTCTCCAGCAGAAAAGAGAACTATAGGTGAGGAAAATAGGACTATAGGTAAGCACAAGCGATCTCAGCCTTGTTCCAGGAGACAGCTAATTTAATGCTGCTCACAAGCATAACTGCAGCAAGAATGCAGAATTAAATTTGTATTAAAGTAACTGCAGTTATACACAGCCTGCACTCACTGCCATGGGAGGCTGTGGCAGGTTTGTGATGGACTTCACTGAGAGCAGAATTAGGATGATAATCAATACAAGCACAGCCATCATTTTGCATTTTCTTGTAGCCGCCAAAGCCTATCATAGTAAAAAGCAAAGGGCTTTTTAGATTACAGAGCAAAGGCCTGCAGAGATTTCAGCTAGTCTCTGAATAATGGCATGTCATCAAGTCCTTTTGTGAACAAAAAAAAAGAAAATTTCCCAATACGTGCGTGTAATTCCAATGCTGTGATAAGTTATTTGTTTCACCGCTAGTTAGATCACTGCACAGTGCTCAGTGACACAGAAGGTTTTGGTCAATCAATGCACTTTTCATTTCTCACCGCTCATCTAAATACTGGTTTATGCCTCAGCTGTGTTAGTGGCAAATATATCTCTGAACTAACAAAAGAAAAACTAATTTTAGTGCTGTGAATAACCCACTGTGCTCAAAAATTAACCACTTCCTTCAATTACGCAAACAACCAGGTAACTGAAAAAGTAATTCGATTTATTACAAATTTGATTGCTTTTTAGGGGAAAAAAAAAAAGGAAGTAACAGAAAGAACAGCAGTTTGCTCATCCAAATGGCAGGGGGCAAAGGGGATTAATGGGAGGCAATCAGGGCTGCAGGTGGGTACCAAAGGTTGCTCTCTCAGTGCATCTGAAGAGATAGGTTTGCTGACCAGCACCACCACAGAAAAGCTGAGACTGAAGGTGTGATTACACCAATGAGCAGCCAGCGCAAAATATAACCGTACCTTCCCAGATAGCTGCAGCATATACTTCTATCTGAAGATTGTTGTGATGACCCGGGTTGTCACCCAGACAGTGGCAGAAGAGACGACAGCAGCCCGGCCCACTCTCAACAAGGGTACTGTTCCGCGAACCTTTAAGTTCTGGGTTAAGGATAAGATTCAGTGGACAGACCCTGCCTTGGACTGGGACGCTGAGGGCGGTGCTGAAGGGCCAGCCACTCCCCCGGGTCGCCAATCAACATAAGTTCCTCCCCTGACTCCAGGAGGCTCCTCCCCTCCTTCTGGAGATTTCTGAGTTCCTTGTTCCCCTATTGGTTTGATTGTGTTAGCCCCTTCTTATGTCCCCTGTTATTGGTCCCTCGTTTCCCCGTGTCACTTTCCCCATTGGTTTGTTCCCTTTTCTCCTCCCCGTTTTTTTTCCCCCGTATAAAACCCCTTGTAACCGTTGTTCCTGGCTCCTTTTCGTGCTCCATTCCTTGCCTTTAGACCTTCGCCCCCCGGGGCGGGGAATAAAGCTTGGGAATTGCTACATAAGGAATCCTTCGCTTCTTCTCTGTCTCTTCTGCGATCGCTACAATTACCACCGACTGCTGCCAGCTCCCCAGGGCGCCAAAAGCCAGGCGCTTGTTTCAGCCTGCCAGGCTGCTCATCGCTTTACCGGCGACTCGGCACTGAACACGTCACCTGCTTGGCCAAACCGGGCGGCCAAGTAGTCAGCACGACAGAAGATTATGAGGAAAATCCCCATTTTACTGCTGTATCTGGCTAACCTTAAGAAATAACAAGTTCTGTAATCAGAATTTGTTTTCCAAGTAATTACCTTGACCTGATTCATGATGAGCCTGGTGTCTGCCAGCGGGAGCAATACACAAGGCATGCTTTAGCTTTCAGATGTTCCAGGATGAGCTGAAAGACCTGAAGGTACTTGAAATGGAGAAGAGGCTCTACACACCAGCAGGACATGCAGAGATCTGGTCCCAGGCAGGGCTGAAATCAGTTTTGCACCGTGCTGGAATTAGAAAAATATTCACATGCAAAATGTGTCTCTTGTAGTGTCTGTTGTAGAGATTGGCCAGAACAGTGGAAAGTGGCGAAGAAAATCTTTACCTTAAGATGCCATTTGCAAACTGTTCAAAAAGAAGAGAAGGAAGGTAATGATGATGACATGAGACTTTAGGCTGGGAAGTTAGCAGATTTTTTGCCTCTGCTGTCTATTGAAGGTCAAGGGAGCTGCCAGCCTGCTACTTGCTGCCCATTGGGTGAACATGGGTGAGAAATCAGGGAGAGGACCTTCATGGTGGCCGTTCATGATGACAGGGAGTGAAGATGGAAAACAGTATTCAGCTCCCTAGTTTCTTACCAGTCCCAAGGCAATCACCCTGCCCTCTGACAAGCCAAAATCCTTTCACCAAGTGCTCTCAGGATTCCTGCAGTTTTCACAATCTTTGGGTTCCCTCTATAGTCTTGGGGAGAAACACTCTCCTCTTTCCTAAATTAACCTCTTCACTGTAAAGTCTCCTTCCCCATTGACTCTAAAACAAACCATTCCTCTTCCCCTGCATCCTTAGTTTGAGGGGCTCACTGCCCCCTTGATTTCAGGGGCAGAACAGGTTATGTCCTCCCTTGCTCCTGCACCTTCTGGAGTTTTTCCCAGGAAGAAAGAACTGAGCAGAAAGAGCTGTTACTGCTCACTTATTCTCTGACCCTGTGAGGACCCAACACTGAGATGCAGGGCTCAGACATTTCCAACTTGTCCTGAACTTAGCTACTCTACCAAGAAAATGCCAAAGCCTGGAAAAGTGCACTTTTCTCCCCTCCCCACCTGCTTTAACCTGCATGCAGTCAGGAGGAAGGGTATGGCTGAAAAAAACTTTCACAGTTCTTGGCAGCAAGTCCTGCTAATATTCTAATTGATCATTGGGATTAAAAGGGTTTCAATCCTCAGCACTTTGCTCTGTGTACATTCTCTTGACAACATGATGTCCTGTTGAAACTGTTTTGCAAATCTTTTTGCTCTGCACGAGGGAGGTGTGATGGGCAGATTTAGCTCTTGCCTTACGCCCTCAGACAGGGCACAAGGATAAGGGGGGTTCATAGCTGATCTCTGCCTTCCACTGGTTGTTCTGGGGTCAGCCAGATTAATGTTTGCATTTTGATTTGCACACTGTCAGCATAACCCAAGACAACACAGGTGACATTTATTGTGAGTTGGCCCCTTTTTCATTAAGAATTGGCCTAAATCCACACCCATTTAACGGTAATTGCTAGGCAGGCAGCACAGAGCAAATACCTTTTATTTCAAATCCAAGACAAGTCAGTGCTGGCTGATAGTTTGTTGGCGCTTTCCTACGTTAATTAGGTACCTCTCATCTAATATTACATGCGGTCTTTCTGAAAACCTCTAGTGAAAAGTCTATTTGTTAAAAGTGCCAGTTGAAGTCAAAACAACATCCAATACTGCAAATTAGGATTCCAGATTCCAGGATGAGATCTATTAGTCTTTCCCTGTTCAACTAATTAAAAACATAGAAGGACAAAATTTGTTTTGTCATTCTTCTGTCCGTAGGACTCTGTACAGTAGCTAAGAAAAGAAAACAAAATTCCCCTCATTTATCTTAAGATATCGGCTGGCTTACCCATCTGTGAGAAAAGAATGTTTTTGCTTAGCTTGCTTAACTAAATGAATCTTGGTTCACTTGCTTGCAGCTGAAGACAAATTAGGCTGATTATACACGAAAGGGCATACAGTACATCTAGGAATTAAACTGTGACTGGGTATTTAGGATGAATGAAATGAATAGGCCGCAACAGCTTTGCGTGGGTCTGAACAATCAACAGTCCCCTTCTCTGGCAATCTTTTTAAAGCACTTTCAAAATAATTCTCGGTGTTATTCTTGCATGTAAGTCGCTGGTTTGCAAGTATGAATTTTTAAAGAAACAAAAAAATCCCCATGCAAACTTTCCCCCCTTTGTAATGGGAAGCATTGCCGAGCTCAGCAGCTTGCTGCGATGCTGCGTTTCCCACTCAGCGGAGGAATTCCTGACATGCCACACTGCCACGCTGCTCCGTGCACAGATCGTACAGGCAAGCAACAGCATCACCCCCTCCAGGAGTTTCATTTCCCACATCTCCGACTCTGTAGGACACTGCAGAGTGTGTAGTGTATCTGCTGCAAGTGCTTGACAGGTAGTATTTCACATTCACCACTCTCGCTGGTATCAGGAGTAGGCTGAAATACTGAGTTCTTCATGTGTCAGTGGTTTTCAGTAATTAGCATATTTCAACCCAAATCACAAACATCCTTCCTTGAAAAGAATGATAATTGGTGACAAAATCCATGGCATGCAGTTACATCAAATGCAAATTTGGGCTAATAAGATAGATGCTGGGCTGCACTAAGAGAATTAAAAGCACCACTGTTAGCAAAAGTAATTTTTGCTAGCATTTTGGGCATAATGATTTTTGTGAGGACATTTCTAATTTTAGTGTTTTTGTGACAAAAGTGGGAATTTGAAATACACAGATTAAAAAAGTCTTATACGACTGTTCTTGTGGCATACCACTGACCAACCCCCGTATGACTGCTTCTCAGTATGCCCAAGAAAGATCAATAAATCTCAAACAAACTGGAGATTTAGATGTCCAATTCCTATTTGAAACACACATCCTCATTTGTTCTACTCCAGATATTTGCTGACATGCAATAATTCCAGTTTTGTGCCCTCTCCCCTCACTGTGCATGTAAAAGGGAGGTTGGAGAGTGGGTTTTTTTGTTGTTTTTTTTGAGCCAACATAGGCTTAAGTTGATGCTCACTCCTTTGCCATGCTGGTTTTACAGCTCCATGACTGGAGCATGCACTCAGGAACATGTTTGATCCTGTAATTGGTGTCAACAAGGGAAAGAAAAGCAATCCCTCTAGCAAGAGAAAACACATTTCTTGAATAGTGGGTGTTGCCCACATACTGAAATCAGATGAAAACTGAAAGGCAAATATTTGTACTCTGATAGGACAAACCTGTCTTTGGAAAGCAACAATCAGCTCCTGGTAAAAGTGGTAGAGGCTTGAACTGTACAGAACCCCAGCAAGGAATTCCTTCAAACAAAGAACGCTGCTAAGGTGTTTGGAGTTTGCTGACCAGAAGTTTTTTTACATTATGACCTTCTTAAACCTTGAGGGACACCTTGGGTGCACATGTGTCATGGTTTGAGCCTGGCCAAATGCCAGGTACCCCCAAATTAACACACCCACACCCAGGGCTTATGAGTTGAGATAAGGAAACCCGGGAGAAGACGCACTTAGAATAGGCAAAACAGGACTAACTTAGGTTGCAAAGTGATCTAATTTATTACTAACAGAGTCAGAGGAGTAAATGAGAAGTAAAATAAACCCTTCAAGGCCACTGTTTCTCCGCCCACCCCCCTCCCTCCTTCCCAGCAGCTGCACAAGGGAACAAGGCATGGGGGGGGTTAGGTCAGTTCATCACCCAGATCTTCTTCCCCTGCCTGGGGAGAGGCTCTTTTCCTCTGCATAGCCATGGGTCTCACCGTCGGCAGCCCGCCCGACACTGCTACAGTGACGCTGGTCCCCACACAGGCAAGCAGTCTCCCCAAAACTGCTACGGCGTGGGGTCCATCTTCCACAGGGTACAGACCTCTGA
>VZRN01003948.1:128886-148594 GCA_013397935.1 Dasyornis broadbenti
CACGGCCTGCAGAGGCTGCAGAGCTCCAGCACCTGGAGCTCCCCGTCCCCCTCCTTCTCCACTGACCTTGGTCTCTCCATGTTGTTTTCCCTCACATACTCTCACCTACTCCTCCTCCTCTGGCTAAGGAAAAGTGCGTGCACCCATTGTTTTGATTTTGTCTTAAATATGTTTTTCACAGAGGCGTAACCAACATCTCTAATTGGCCCAGGCTTGGCCAGCAGCATGTCCATCACCTCAGAGCTGGACATGGTGAAGGCTTCGAGAAGCTTCACCAAGGAGCCATCTTTGTGGCCCCCCCCACTAGAAAAACCTGGGCCAAGCTAAACCACGACAACATGGGTGACTGAAAGACAGAAATAGTGCACTTGTTTTACCCACTATGACACAGGGAGCCCAAACCAAAGCAAATAATAAACACAGGTCCTGGGAGTCTAGCTTGCAATTTCAGCCAAAGCCAGCTTTTCTTCCCATCTCTTGTTTCCAAAGTGTGATTGTTCTTTTCATCTGTACTTGCTTTCCTGTGGCTTGGCCATCCCCTCTCCCTGACCATCCCTGCCTGTACTGCCATGACCATCTTCCCTCCCCAGCATGCGATGACTCAGTCGCAATGGGCGTGATACCTAAAGCCTCCAACACCTGCTATGTTTTCTACACTCCATTTTAGCAGCATGGACAGTCATGGTAGGTTGACTCTGTCTTCTCGTCTCAGCTGCCCTAATGCATATTCAGGCTCTGGAGATGCAAGAGAGCACTCTCCAGACCACAGGCACAAAAAATGCCCAAAACTACTGCAGCACCTGCAGACCCAGACACTCCCTGTCAACAGAAATGTGATTCTCATCTCAGTAAGAAATGAGAACAAAAGTTTTATTTCAAAGACTTTCTGACTACAAAAACATGGGAAGCAAATATAACAAGCCAAATCCCCAGGCTGAGATAGCATAGTCAACACAAGGCAGGATATGGCATTTGGTGTGAATTGGATGCCATCTTACTAAATGCTGATAGGTGCTCATGAATATAAGTTAGTAGTTTACTTTTATCTAATGGGGTTTTTTCCCCTTTGAAATGACAGGCTCCTATTTTAATATATAAACGTGGTTTTGATGGATTGATGTAACCTAGAACTTATCAGTCATAGGGACAACAAGACAGATCATCATAACATTGAGGGTTTTGGAACACAGTTATTAACCTTTCATGATATAAGCATTATAGTAAAATGATAATATATATAAAACTATATACAGGACATCCAGCTTGCCTTTGAAAAATCACATTCCAAACACACACACACACACACACACATATATTTCTATAACAGCCATATAAATAGACACTCAGTCATATCCTAATTTACAAAACATACACTACTGGCAATAAGGGTGATAAACCTTTGTCTAACACTGAACAGCTTCGTCTCTTCCCTCGCTACAATTCTCTGTTGTTGAAAACAATTTTGCATGTACTGCTGAATCCAGGTTCTGAAACCTGAAGACTGTTAGATCACCATGCTGTACAACCACCGAATGACAGATTAAAGTGTACAGGGGCACCATATTACTCCTTTATCAAGAAAGTACAAATATATCTTCTTTCAGTTATTATTTATACAGTTTTAAGAAGCTGAATTTCTTTCCAGAAAAGACTGTTCGAGGATTTCCATCCTTATAACATACTAATGTTACAGTTATCTAAAGAAAAAAAAACATAAATGTGCCAATTCGTTTAATATATATTTTGTATATAATTATAAGCTTTTTTAAATTTAGGACTAGCTACACCCATCAGATACATGAACAATTTGTAAAACAACAGTGCTTTCTTGGTGTCATGAAAGCTGAAATTTAAATCTTACATTACTACTGAAATACATTTAATGTTAACAACAAAAAAAGAAAATACCCTTAGCAATGTTCATAGCTGGCTTGCTTTAGCAGCCATCAGCAACTGATCCTCACAATGACTTCATGTGGCACTGAAAGCTGCAGTATTCCCAGAAGTCTACATGCAGGGAAATCTTAAAAAGCAGTTACACACTGAGAGAGAAACTAGGATCAGAACAGAAGTAACCACAGAAGCTCCATTTCTTTTCCAGCCCTAGAGACAGGCCAGTACTCTCATCTGCAGCATCAATGCTATGTCAGTGACAGCCCAGCAAGTCAGGGAAGCTCGGGCTCCTGGGGCTCGGCATGTATCAGGAAATTCCTCCTCTCTTCTGCTGGCTGGGCTGCAGTGGCTGCAGTGGCTGCACTGGCAGTAGGAGCAGCTCACAGAATGCAGGAGGGAGATATGCTGCAGGAGTGTGGGGAGATGGGAAACGCCTGGGAATAACCCAAGCCACACTGGCCTTCTGCCTCATAGACGTTTGCAGGAGTTTCTGTGGGGAAATCCAATATACAGACAAACCAGGGAGTGGCTGTTTTCTACAACATGTTAAAACAGGCTGCATGGCATATATGTAAAATGAAATCTGCCTACTCATGATGGAATTGCAGCCTCAGTTCAGCTGCATAATTTTCCATTGCTGCTGTAAAAAGAATAGCATTTAAAACCTGGTATCAGTCCTTTCAGTCATACAGGGCTTTCCCAGACGGGTGACTAAACAATCACTCAGTTAAGACGTTTAATGAGCACTATGAAGGCTATCTTCATCTAGAAAATACCCCTGTGTATATATATATATATAAGCTGTGGCCAGAATTTTGAGTGATTCTTAAAAGGCTAGTTGTTAATAATCTAAGATTTCTCATACAGGGTCTGCTCCTCCACTGAAAAACACGGAGGCATCTATAAATTAAGCATTTTTTAAAAGGCTGAAAACTGTGAAATTGGCATCACTGAGATGTGCAGAAAGTCAGCAGGGCAGGTCAGTGTCATTAGCCAGAAGCACTGGCTGCACTCACTGCTTTCACCATCCTTATCAGTGGGTAACTGGAAGGCATCCCTGGGGCACTAGCTCATGGAGACACCAGTAGGTTCCTCATCCAATGAACAGAAGAACCAAGACAGAATTTAGGCTTATTTTGACTAACATTTACCTGCATGTTGTGCATTCAGACATGAAGAGACACTAAACCTGTCCCGAGCCCAGCGTTTGTGCATCCCTAACACTAAGCAGACACAACCTTGTTGATGTGTGAGCTAAAACCAACAGTTTGTAAAAGCCCACTGCAAGGAACAGCAAGCCCTCCTGAAAACTTCTCCCAGGATAAAACAGAGTTTCCTACTTTTCTGTAGTGATTTTTGGGTTTGTGCATGCTGGTTGGTATTTCCCAGCTCTGTGTAAACCTAGACATAAATCCTGTGTCTCTTCTGCAGAAGCTGGAAAGCACAAACTGCTCACAACACTTATGACCAAATTTGCAGACTCATTCTTTTCGCAAAGCATCAAAAATACTGGGTTGCTAATTCCAATCTAACCAGCAAACCCTTAATCCAGGATTTCCTGGGAATGGCCAAGCTGTTTAGGATGCCCAGCAATCCTCTTTTATAGGAGGTTCAAATCTAAGAAAAATAAAGGTTTCAAACAAGGATTTTAAAGGAATAACTAAGGTAGCAGAAAACATGAGCCCAAAATGTTGGCTGTACCCACTATCCTCTAATATTTTCTCTTTCATATTATCAAAAGATCAAGTTCTTAAGCCTGCTGAACTCCAATGGCTAGCAAAACCTGAGCTCAAACCGAAGCTGCTAATGAGAGGCATTTCCTAAAGCTGCTTTAGCAGGTGTTTCCTACTGAAATGGGGAGGGTCACGAATGGAATCTCATTTGTAAAGTTTCTAACCCCGAGGACAATATTCAGTGGTGCTGCCACTCTCACTGCCATCTGCACTAGAAAGTGGTTCAGACTGAGCTAGATAGCACTTGATCCCACTGAGTGAGCCCAATTGTTTGCATTCTTGTACAAATACGTGAATGGCGGCCTTCCGGCAAAGCAAATGCTGGGTCTGCTCCCTTCAAAGGCTTTGCCAGTGATCCTTGCCCTGCTGGCTTCATCCTTAATTGGCCTACACAGTGGGGAGCAATTAAAAAGAAATGGTAGCTTGCTGTGCTGCTGTAAGGGGAAGTGTTGCAACTCCAGGTGTGAGTGCAGTTACCTTAGTCCATGTATGCCATGCATGGGGAATGGCACAAGAGAAAGGGTAGAGACTTGGCTATTCTGAGTAAGTGCCAAGGGAAAAAAATCACTATGTAGTCTGCAATAAATCAGCATTAGCCTTACAATTAAAGGTTTGCTTGTCTGGGGCTGGAGCATGCTTTCGCTTGTGTGTTTGTGGAGTGTGGGAATGGCATTTCCTATTATGCCTGTCATCCAGAAATGGGATTTTTCATACCATCTTCACAAGACAGTATGCCCCCTTTCAATACAATCTCACCAGAGAGAGAAGAATGGCTCTTATCTGCTTGGAAAAAAATGAGGTTTCTTCAAATGGAACATCCAATACCAGAAGCTGTAAAACTGCTCTTTAATGAAAGACAACTAATCTCAAAGAAAAGCTGTGTCCCATAACTGTCATGAAGCTCTCTGAAACTTTAATCATGGGGGGGGGGGGAATTTTGAACCAGCAATTAAATTGCCACAATCATCTGTATTAAGCAATGAAGTTTCTCAGAGAATTTCCTACTACTTATTAATGAAAGTCTGGCATAAGGATGAACTGAAGAACATGATAATTTATGGAATTAAAACTTGAATTAAAAATACAGACTTTTGCTACACAGCAACCCATATTTCCATGACATGCAGAAGTGGATTAAAGCACAAAAAAAAAAAAAAGGGAGAAGCTGAGAGTCACTTGATTTTCCATTATTCCCTGAAGAAATTTGACACTGAAGGTGGTCAGCTTCACCTAGGAACTAACCAGGTAGCTCATGTCAGCAACAGCCATTTTATAAACATGAACTGTGTGCCATTTTGTAATGATAAGGTTGCACATAATTATTTGCATTTTGTTGCTTTACTACAAAGCATCTCTATGTTTCCTGTATCATAAATGTATGGTACCTTCAGGGATGTCTCTTCATTTCATGGTGGAATAAAAAGGGATTAAGTCTGCCCTAGGAAAATCTCCAGGACATCCTTTTCTTTTATCTCTCTTTGTTGATACTAAACAGAGGCTAGCAAAAAGCCTTACTCAGCTGATACCTTGAAAAACTTTGTGATGCAGTTTATAAGAGTTTAGCATCTCTGAAAAAAGTTACCACTCTTTCTAAGCAGATTCAGCAAGCATGGAATAGAGCTAGTGTAGGACATACACTTCTTGTTGCATTCATTTTTATGCCTAGTGTTTTGAAAGAAAATCTAGACATACATCTAAAATTATTTCTCCCATAGCTAACGTGTGATATTCCACTGTCTCCAACACACATGTTGGAAAGTGACAGAAATGTTTATTGGTTATGGCAGGAGCGTTGGGACTAGATGACCTTTAAGGTCCATTGCAAGCCCTTAATATTCTAAGATTCTATGATTCTATGTACCAATCCAGTTCAAACTCTGTGATTATAGAGCTCACCCCTCCCAGGAAATTACCTAAAAGAAGCAGTACAGAAAGATCTCTTTTTTCAGTAGATTTCATCCTCAGGGGGAAACAGGTTATATACACTGGATTTCTGCATAGAAGTATCTTGTGTCTTGTGCTGCAATGTAACAAATCATCTGAATTGCACTGACAGCATATGATTTACTCAACTGCTGAACTAGGACGTTTATGTATAAGCACATACATTTGCTATATTGTTTGTAGGCACCTCCAAAATTCACTTTCTCCAAACTTGCAAAATTTCAACAGCAGTAGGATGCTGTGGGGGTGGCAGCATGTTCTCTCTTTTCATGTTCTCTCCACTGAGGGCTGGAGAAGATAATATAATTTCTAATTTTTCATCAAAGAAATGTCACTCATCCAAGGCACTTTCCTTTTAGTCCATTAATTCCTGATGGGGTTTCTAAAAGAGAAAAAGTTCAAAATGAGGCAAATCTCTCCAAAACAGATCTGAGCACAGAAACAGTGAGGGGCCAGTTGCTTAGTGACAATCACAAAGGCAAGGAAGAAAATACTGCAAGCCCTGCTATATCTACGTGGTCAATGTGATGCAAGGGCCATGGCCTTGCAAGCGAAAAAACATTGAACTGATTTGTTTCGTTGTTTGTGAAGATTTCTTATATGCTCATTCTCCCTGATTACATTCAGCATTGATAATCAATTTTTTTTACTCCAGGATTTAAAAAAATTACTACTGAATAACGTATGGGGTTCTAATATATCGTTACTATGATCTTTGTAATAAGATATTTAAAAATCAGGTGGTATTTCAAAGCACAGGGTAACCCACAGCATTTTGTATATACTTTTTCTTCCTCCCACATACTTAAAATACAGCATTCAAGCACTACAAAATGTGTTTAGATGAGGCACAAAAGATGCCAATGATATGAAGGCTGCCCTAAAAAGTTTGTCTGCTTAGACTGTTAGACAAAAATCTGTGAAAAGACTTCAATATTAAAAAGTTACTTTTGCTAGGGCTAGTCTTACCAGCCATGAGGTCACTTATGAGGTCCCTTCCCCACTGCTGAGTACCCTTGACCCCCTATTAGTCACTACATGAGTCACAGGCAAATGGTGCTCCATATGGTAGAAGGATATCACCAAAATAATTTCTGACTATTGCCAGTGTCTTCCTGTTCAACAAGCACAAGCCAGAACTTAGTGAAAACTCACATTTTTAAGTGTTAATTCTTGAATACAGTGCTTGTAGCAAAAATGTGATTTCATAAAGTAAACCACAAAAATTGCAGTTTTGCTTACCCAACTGCTAAGTATTTTTCATATTTATAAATCACTCTGAAATAGCAGAGTAGGAAATGAGACAGGTCTTTTTTCTTTCTTTACTGAAACATTCTATAATTCTTTAATCAAGAATGAAAGAGGAACACTGCCCTGACACGTCTAAGAGAACTGACAAAATGAGGGTGCACGTAATTTCTAGCCCCAGAAGTCAGCTGTATAGTCACACAAATTATGCAAACCTTGAGGAAATACAATACAAAGCCAACAGTGCAAATGAACTAAAGATTAATGTGGAACACTGGGAACCCTTGAATTTAGGAGTTGTTTGCTCTCTCCTGGAGAAGTCAGAGATAAGCAACTCTCTTTAGATCATGGTGAGACCTTTGAGTCATCCCAATATGCCTTGTTTCTCCCATGCTAATAGCCCATTCCCTGTTGGCTAATCGGTTTCCACCCCACTCCCTGGTTTCTCTATATAAACCCACGTATCCATCCCTGACATCAGGCTGGTCTCGTCCCTGGCCTCCCCTTCGCAAGGTGCTGGACAATAAAGACTACCTCCGTGGAACTGCCACATGAGCTGCCTCACTCTCTATCCCCGAGTTTGCCTTGGGTGATTTCTCAAAAGAGCTGATCACTTGTGGCGAAGAAATCGCTACACTTGCTGAAATCACTGTCGCTCAAGGAGGCTTTTGCCAACACCCCTAGAGAGGCTGTTCCCGGTGGGACGCTCTGTCTAGGAAGGTCGCAGCACCCCAGCACTGGCCAGCACCGGATCCTCCCCCACTGAGACAGATTATGAACATAATGAACAAACATAATGAAACACTACGAGAGAAAATTCAGATTGTGTAGCACCTACGCACTTGTGTAAATAGGCCACTTCCACACTGCACAATGGTGACTTCAGTGTCCTCTGGACCCTTTTCCCTCAATAAACTTTGCATCTCAAGTTGCATCTCACAAAGGGCTGGAAAAGGGCTGGTACCCAAAAGAGGAGCTGTCAGTCCTGGACACATCCCTTGCTCGTGGCCACCAGCGCAGCACCATCTTCTGGGAACACAGACACTTTGGACAAACCTTTACAGCACCAGCGTTTATCACCACCTGTCCTAATATGCCACACCCAGAAAATTTCCACCTCCCTGCTTTCTTGCCCTTCTTTTCAGAAAAGATTAAGTGATTAACCACCACAGGATAATCAGACTATTACTTGAGCAACTGGCAGCTCGGAGGACTTGGCAGAAAGAAATAAGGTAGACAGAAAGCTGGCATTTTAAGGTCCTATTCAAGAAGTCATTTCAATATAGTTACAGATGAGTGATGCCAAAATGACATCAGAAAGAGAAGGCAGGGCCCCTTGGACTGAGCAATGTTTTTGGCTGTTCAACCCTTGCAAGGAGACTGATTTCAGACATGCAAAAGTGAGACAGAAAAGGCAAGGGTTAATTCAGCAAAAGGTGCTGCTAGGTGAGAGATAATAGCTCACCTATGCTCACTAGCTAATACTAAGCTTGTGAGCATAGTATTACCTGAGTTATTATGTCAGTGTTAAATCTGTTGGAAGAATTAGTCATATTTCCACAGTCAAAACTAAGCTTCATTATAAAGTAGGACATCAACATCTTTATTAGCTATGAAAAACACCATGCATCTTCCCTACATTAACAACAAGGGCCAGCTGGAAAATTTTGGCAGGCTTTTATTTTTTCTCTCAGAAAAACATCCATTGGAGAAGTCAGAACCTTTGATAGAAATTAGAAAACTTTTACCCTGAAAGGACAGGGTATTATCGTTATGTTACTGCAAGACAGAATTTCTGCAATCTCAGAAGGGTTCCTTAAGGGTATAGGCAACACACTGAGACAACTATATTGCTGCTGCTGTGGGAAACACCTCAATTTGTCCTTCCTCAGGGATCTCCTCATCCCATCCTGTTGAGTGGCATAGGCAGGGGCAGAAAGACATTAATGAAAAATGTCTTAACTTTTTGCTTACAGAAGGAAATACTCCTTAAAGTTTCAGTTTTGGGGTGGGACATTTTTGGCAAAACCTTAATTCTTGGATCTCCTTCAAAAGCTACCCAAAACCTCTGAAAGCTAAGGATCCCTTAGTATGATGTAGCTTAGAGTGAGTTGAACTAAATAATACTATTTTAAGGTATAAACTTTACATTAAGAGAGGAAAGACATCCAGGAATTCTCGATGGAGTGTTAGGCTTTATTCAGTATCGGCTAACCAATTATGTATGCTGTAAAGTGGTTCAAGACCACAAAATATATCAGAGATTTAAAGACCAGAGGCACTTAGGAGAGCCAATTCATCCAGTTTATTTGAAAAACTCTTCCACTTCTTTTGGTAACCTCGTCGACTGAGTTAGCACAGACAAGTCTGCTTGTGTGTTCAGACTTCCAGTGAGAATTAACTTTTTATTCACTGAGAATGTCATCATAGATTAACCCTCAAGAAAGGGCCACCATCATGTTTTCCAAAAAAATGCTTTCTGTTTATCAATGTATCAAAACATTACTAGGTTTTCATCACTTTCTGGCTACTGCTTTGTAAATTCACTACACCACCGTGCCATTTGCTCCACAATTTAATTTGCAAGCAGGGCAGCCATTCATTCCTGAAAAATCCAATCTACTACCCACAGCCTATATTTCTCCTAAAATATTTTATCATTCTGGAAAACAATTTATATCATGAGACTTTCATAAAAAAGCAGGGGAAATTGAGTGTATAAATCTGTATAAATACCTCACTGTAACAACCTCTGGCATTTTAATTCAACATAGTTTAGTTTCCTTCTCATAAAAATGGTTTCATTTCAGAAAAGGTGCATTTTAACATGGGAATTAATATAGTTTGAATAATGTGAATGACAGTCCTGATTAATTCTTTTTTCCAGCTATTTTTAGCAACAAAAAATGAACGGGAGGGAAGGTCACTGTGACCAGCAGTGTTCTCTGAATCCAGCTGGAGACTGCTAGCAGCAGCTATTTACAATTTCAGTACACAAACCCACAAGCCCCAAATATTTCTCAAGCGCTAAATCAATTAGTCAATATTTAAAGGCCATGTATGATAAAATTCTTTGTTCAGTTGCCCCTGCAAACGTTACTGCTGTTATCTCACATGTACAGGGCACAGCAGCAACTTGCAGGCTCCATCAGCTGATGCCTCACCCTGAGAATCAAAGACACCCAGAATAATGGTCCCTGACACAAAAGCCTACAGTTTAAATGGCAAGCCTCCCCAAAAAGGTGACATGAAGGGTTATCTGGGAGGGAATAATAAAAATGTATAGGTTGTGTGTCCTAGTGAATACTATTGCAGTGTATGTAATTCCTTTCAGAACAGTATCTCTGCATGTCCATTTGACTAATGAGGCATGCTGGTTTAGTTTTGTTTCTATTGCAAAAATAGGCTATATACTAGAGCCTTTTTACAGGCTATGTACTAATTCATATTATGTGGCTTGAAGCCTTCATACATGGTGGAGCAGCATGAAGACAAGGGAAAAGAAATGGCAGTCTCCTCACAGAGCACGCCAGAATTTCTCTTTCCAAAGTCTCCTGCTTCTCCTGTTTCTTTTTGTTTTCCCAAGATGCAGAGGTTTGTACTTGTGTGAAGCCTGGCCATGGTGGCAGAGCACACACTCCAGCTCATGGGGCCAGCACACGCTGGTCAGGGAGGTTACCTGTTACCCTGAAAGAGAGCAACAGACACAAAACCTGAGCTGAGCATTCAAGCATGGAGAAGGTGAGATTAGAACATGGAAAGATTTGTTGTTTGAATAACAGTTTTCATTCACACTGGGGTGTGCCCTCAGCATCTACTCATGCATAAAAGGGGAAGACCAAGAAAACCCACCACAGAGCTCTGTGCAACCCCATGCGTAGCCTCTTGGCAGTGCAGTAGGTCCACCTGCACCAAAAAATTCCAAAGTGAATGTAAGGACTCAGTGCAGCCCCTGAATTGTTTCCCATCTCGCTACAGAGAAAACATTTATTTAGGAAAAGAGGAGGATGAGGGTATCAGAAAATAGGTCTCTGAAAAAGCAAATGCTGTACATAGCGCCTCACTTTTTAATGAGGAAGCAATTTGTTAATTTGTTTTTCTGTTTTAATAAATACAGCCTATAAAGTAATGAAACATATTGTATTCACAGAAGTCTGTAACTACTCCAAAGGAAAAATGTTAATTAAGAACATCCAAACAGATTCCTGATTGGAAATAACTATTCATCTTTGGCTATACATATTCATTTCCTTAGCAGTCAGGAAAAACAAGCTAACAGCCCACAGGAAGACAATGCAGATTTATGTGACAAACCACTACCTGAAGATGAAGTGTAAATGTTATGGGAGGGTGGGGAAAAGACAAGGTACCGAGCGTACCCTGCAGCACAGGAAGAGGTTTTGGTTCAGCATTTGCCTAGCCCTGACCACCTGAATCCCTGCAGGCATCACTCTTAGCCCACATAAGGCAACTGACCGATTTCAGTTGTCTCTTTTCAGACTGGTGAGCATGCAAAATGAATATAAATACCTGACTTTTTTTCATGGTTCAAAACAGAATGGGAAACTCAAACATAAGCTGCAAAGATACATAACTATTTGCATATTTACAAAAGCAATTTATATAATTCTAATGTAAATAATTATAGTGTTTACATTGATTCATAATTTCATTACACAACATAAACTATATATAAAAATTATTTTCCTGTAAATTCCCATGGACCAAGGAAGAGGCTTATTTATTGGAACAGTCCTGAAAAACATTCAGATGTGCCACATATGGAAACATATTATTCCACAAAGGGATAAATACTGCTTTACAGCTTGTGTGCCCCAACTTTAGGAAACCCTTAGGAACAACATTTAGGGCCTTCTGGTTATGAAGTTCTGCCAGCAATTGTAACTCCCATGGAAGCTCTCTCCCCTCAAGCCGGTCTTCTCACAAGCAAGATGCCCCCCATCTTGCCTGAAACCCTGTTCAAGATCTTATGATCAGTAGATCTGAAAGCAGTGGGACAAGATCCGCTATCTGACATGCCTTTTTCTGTGGTTTGACTCATGTTTAATAAATGGTGAGCCTTTCCTTGCATGGATGATTTCTTATCTACATGAATGTCCATCTTCATGAAATATGAAGGAACTTAACAGCCCTGGTCTCTATCTCATGACAGTCAAATTTACAAAAAAATTGCCCAATACTTACGCAGAGACCACGAAGGAATGACTGACATAAGCAGGCACACAAATAGTGAATGCAACACAATTGCTGCAGCCAAGAAGGAAATTGACTTCCTTGCTGTTCAGACTTGTGTGTTGGACAGTGACAACAACATTGAGAATTATTGCTTATTGCCAGCCTTTTTACAGGTGAGTAAGCATTTGAAAGAAAGGCTCCTGAGGGGAAGGAAGGTACTTTTGCATAGAAACTGTAACATCAGAAAAGACCTATCGTTCTTTGTTTCTGTACCTTGTGCTGTGTGAATATATAACCTAATTTCCTACCTGATCATCACACCATGATTAATGCAAAACACCCCAATTTTCATCTTGAGCAACATGGCAAATGTTGTGAATGTGAAACTACAGTTTTAATTATCATCATGAATTAAAGTCTTTAAACCATCCATATACAGTCTCTGCTCAGAAAGTCTTCACATCTTCATGAAACTAGCATTTGAGATGGTTCATTCAATTGTCCTCAGCTGACTGACGTAGGGACCAGGAATATAACTACTCACTTCAGAATTCTACCAACATAATAGTAATAGTAACAGTAATATTATGAGAAAACCTACAGTGGAATCATGACTCATAATGGGATTTCAGAGTTGTTGTGTTATATTGTTAAAGGATGTTTTCTCTATTTGGCATTAAAGGAATTGTTCTAGAAAGTGGCAAGGCTGAAGGGCACTCCAACAAATAATTCCTCCTATATCAATGAAACATCTAATTTCTTCAGTAATTACATATTTTTCTACACCAGCAAGCACAGAGACATTCTGATCAGCTCTCCTCAGTAACTAGAGTAGTTGTTTGTGAGGCAATGACTCCAGAAATCACACTTTCCACAATTATTTATGTGCTCAGTCTGAGCCACCGAATGACAGCCACGCCAGAGACTCTCTTGCAGGTAGTGCCATATGGAACCTGGGCCATCAAAAAACATCAACAATCCTCGTGCTGATTAGAAAAATATTTATCTATGTGAAGAAGTGAAAAAGAATTGTCTGTCCCCAAATGCTGGCAAAGCAGTGAGACACACAGGCAAGGAGTATTTAAATTTTAAATGAAACTGTCTTCTCATACACAGAATGCAAATAGCTGAGATATCACTCAGAGGTTATGACCCAGCCACTCAGCCCACCAAAGTATGAAGATATGCAAGTGATGTCAATATTAAGTAAATAATTTATGCTGGATGCAGCTCCCTGCTGAATGGGTGCCTTGCTTTGACTTAGCATAAATGAATTTTACCTCCAACTCTCACTACAGCACCTAGTATGTGCCTGGTTTCTCTGAAGATCATTTTCTGTTGTTTTCAAATGACATAATCAATTACACGTGAAGAAGTAATATGAATGCAAATGTAGATAAATCTCTGATCAACTCTGCTCTTTCCTACACAGCAAGATGTTGCACTCTTGCATAGGTGAACCAATAATATCCACTTTAATGCAACTCCTCCCATAAATTACCCTGGATATGCCAGTGGGAAAATGTTCAGTGATAAAGTCAGTATGCATTCCAAAATGGTTGCATGCTGCTTTGGTTAGGGGAAGCTGTATAGTTAGTGCACTGCACAACAGTCAGCATGGTTTCATCAACTGTAAAACATCCTTCCATTGCTAGAGATGGAATACTCTAGATGGAATACTGCCTCAAAAAAAAAAAAAAAAAAAAAAAAAAAAAAAAAAAAAAAGAAAGAAAAAAGAAGTAAGTAGCAAACAGTTCCTAGATCTGCAGCTCTAAAAACAGAGTAACTGGAAATCCACTCCTCAGGTTCCAAACTATATATACAAACTAGATAACATATTGGGGGATGTGGAGTGACCTGATGCTTATGGATGAAGCATCCAAGGAAGAAAAGACACAGGTTGTTCTGAGGCTTCACACTTGGTATGTCAGCCACCTTGAGACTACTAAGTAGACAAAGATGTAAGGCTTTAATAGATGACCATGGCACAAGAAATTGAATGTAGAAGCCAGTCACTTTTAATGCCTAACAGCAAGATGAATTAGGTCTCAGATTGAGGTCCCAGTTTGTGATTGATCATCAGCACTATTCAAAGTTAAGGCTCTCTTTACTTTTCCTAGGAGCACTACTAAAGACAATCCCCCACTGTTTGTTCAGTGAGTCTGAATGACAGGAAAGTTTTCTATTACTGTGTTTAGTCTTCACCACTCCTTTCTTTTTTTTAAGAGTGGTTTTCTGAAGCAATTTGTCTCTTTTTTTTTTTTTTTTGTCTGTGTTCTGTCTAACACCGTTTTCCCTGATTATTTACTGCTTTACTGCATTCTATCTATCCC
The DNA here is from genome assembly GCA_013397935.1 of Dasyornis broadbenti. NCBI lineage: Eukaryota > Metazoa > Chordata > Aves > Passeriformes > Dasyornithidae > Dasyornis > Dasyornis broadbenti. The sequence continues at coordinate 143,234 of VZRN01003948.1, forward strand.
TTACTGCACCCCTACCATTTCTAATCCTATTTGTTTTCTAGCTCTGATTTACTCAACTTTCTCTTTTCCTTTCTTTTTTAACTTTCTCATCTAGAAATCACACCTTATAATCTTTTTTTGGCAGCAAGATGGAGGTGTCACGTACTTGCTGGTGTGCAGATGCTTTTCTCCTAACTCCATCTTTTTCATCCAGCCACTAGAAGCTGCTGATTCTAAAGACAGACTTAGGTAGGTACATGGTATGTATTATCTATGTGAAAGCAAGGATACGTTTTACCTAGAGAATTTTAAAATAAATCAAGACTGACTGTGTAACCCCCTACTTGACTAGTTAATCCTTTATTGCTTGTGTATTTTTTGAATTTCTAATTCCAGCCAGCTAGCTAGTTTATTCTTAAACTCCTAGCAGCTGAAATTTTTAAAAGAGCCATGAATAAAAGGGAGTAGAACAGAATACGAACCTTACACAGGAGTTCCCTTGTGGAACCTTAAAACCAATTAGTGCCACTTTCTGTAAGGTTCCGATCAGATGTGATCCATCTGGAAAGTCAGTCTTCCAGAATAAATGTCAAGCAGCATAATTACCAAAAAAAAGGCAAATAATATAGATGACTTTTAAGGCTTGCAAAACCCAGTATGAGAGGTCCTTATCCCTCCTATGACTATCCTTTGACAGAAACAGAATTGCCAGAGGGAAACACTGATTCCATACAATCAATAATTTTGATTTTCATGCTCTCACAATTCAGTAGTAAATTAGGAATCAGAAGATCTACCAAGAAATACCAGATGGTTCATTACAAAATATAGCAGATGTCCTTTTTCCTCCAACGACTTATTTCAAACTGGTGGAAAACTAAGTTACTTTAATCTGTCCTATACAGCTCCATAATAAAAACAGACACCAAAAAAAGGCTGAGGTATCCAGCTACTCACTGGATTCACCCAGTCTACCATCATGATGCTATGTAGTGTAATCACTCAACAGTTTCACAAAACAGATCACATATTTTCACTGAAGTATCTTTGCTCTCACCACCCTACTTGTGGCCCTTGTCTAATGGAGTTCACAGTCTCAGGGCAGACAAGGAAACAGCTGTCAGTATGAACTCAGTCAACACCTACACAGGGGAGCTACCAAGGACATGAGCTGATCACAAGCATTGTACCTCAAGCCCAATAGAAGGGCAGTCAGTTAGCACAGTTCTCATTAGATGCTGTGTCAATGGTGGCTCCTGACTCAAGAGCCTGGAAGTGAAAAGCAAAGCCAACTTTAGAGAGATATACATGAATGGTTGCAGAAAAAAAAAAAACTTCTTACTTCAACAGATTAGCAATAGACCTATTTCCAAAGCATCTGTGTATTTGAACAGAAAGCAAGGGACAAAGAAGTTACTTAAAAATCATGCCAATGTTTACTATCTTTGTATTCTAACTTTGCAAAACCAATAGCTCAGAACTGTTAATAAATCCTTGGGGTTATAAAAGGATAGTTTCTTAAACATACTGGACTGAAACTCTTTCCCATTTTTTTTTAGCTCTATTACTTAAGGGCATTTTTTGGTGTGTTTCAAGAATGTAACAGACTAAGCATATTCATTGGAATTCAGTCTCAGTTATTATAGCACAGCCAAACCCTTTTCACCAAGGTTTGCTAGAGATAACAAATCTATCCCTCAGCCAAGCATGAAGATGCAAGCAGTGTAAAAAGAAGTGGTCCAGGGGGACATTTTTCACATTGCCTCACAAAAAAAAAGGTTCATTTTCAAGTTAATTCTTTCCAGTTCCTAGCTAAAACAAAAGACAGCTTAATTCCTGTTGCTAGGTGAGTATATTACCAAAGTCTAAAATACAGCCCAATAAGAAATTTATATGCTATGCTCACCTATGTAGATGGATTATGTGTTTATAAATTTCAATCTTTCGAAAACTTTTGGAAGATTGCTCAAATGTACCATTGTTAGATCTGCAGCCACAGTTTCTCCACAGCAGGAATGTAAATTACATTAGTTGGGAAGCTAAGTGCACACACTCCTAAAAAAAAAAAAAAACAAAAACAAAACAAAAAACAAACAAACAAACAAACAAACAAACAAAAAAACTTTACATAAAAGTAGTCACACAAGTTCCTCTTTCCTGCTTGAAAATTTCCAAGTATACTGGTAATTCTGCAGGAAAAAAATATTTTAGGCACCACGATTTCCTTTTTACTGTCAGACACCTCATACCCCATCTTTCTATTACTGTCTGGAAGCGTCTAGAATGAACAAGAAATCAGTGAATCAAAGCAATAGATCAGCAGAAGTTGAATTAGTTCTAAAATTTAGATATGGCATTAAGATAGAGAATTATAAAACCCAAGAGAAACAAATATTTATCTTTATTTCTAAACCAGGTATAATTTTAAAATAAAGTTTAAACATTTCCTTGCAGTATTAGGAATTATTAGTACAATTCAAATATTGTTGGAATGTGAAAATAACTCAATTTTCCTCCTTAAGCTGTTTATGTGATTTTTAGAAGTTATTTCCACTTTAATAACCTATGGTTTTAATAAACGCTTGACATAGAATTTCTTTAAATATGCCTATATATTAAAATTCTCTTATCTTTCATGTATTTTTAAAGATGGTTAAATTGATTCACTTTGCAAGACAATGTTTATACTACCTCTTTTTAGCAGTATTATAAACTGAATGCAATCTGTTTTTTAACGTAATCCACAGCTGCTTCAAATGTCCTTTCTGAAGCTCTAGTGCTTTTTTCAAAGTACTTTAATGAAGAATGCCTTTAATTAGTATTCATTTCAAGTAGATTTTTTATTCATTTCATACAAATCTGGTCTGAGGAGAGTTCTCATCATTGTAAATAACTGACTAAATACTAAAATCATAAAATTTAGAATGAGCAGTAAGATAATTCATATGCCATTCTTTCAGATTTCCTTTACTACTGATTTTCAGCATATCTTCTTCATCTTGCTATAAAACTTTAAAGACTGTTACACACTGAAGAAGATTTGAACTGGAAAGGTTAAATGGTTACATTTCACCAGAGCTGAATGTTTTATGTAAGCCTAGCCTTGCAGAACATTGACAATGATAAATATTGTGCAGTTAACTCCCTTTTATTAGGTCCTTTCTGTACCAAGGACCAGAAGCACAATACTGAGCCACAGGGGAAACTGCCTAAGAAATCTGTATTTTCTGCTTTGATTAGCTTTAGTTAGCCACTTGCTGACTTTTTGTACTTAAAAACATACATGCAATCTAAAAAAATGATAAGTAAATGAAAATTAACCATTTCCAGTCTGCCTGTTGTTCTTTCTTCATCTGTGGAGTGATTTTAGCAAAAATCCAACATTCTCTGTCTTTATTTGGACTCAAATGAGCGAGGGTTGTAGGGCACGGACTCCACAAGATGGTGATAAGCGAAGACATTTTATTGTAAAAATCCAGGGTTCTTAAACTTACATTGTTATGAGTTTACATACTTGTGAGGCACAGCAAATGTGTTTAACCAACCACCATAAACCACGTTAGGAACGTGCTTCAGGTGTAACCAATCACTAACCCCACAGTGCCAGCACTTACTGGTTCTAACAATTGTTTTCCAGTTATGTAACTTGTCTTTCACCTCTAGTTTAGCTGAATGAATGCTAGTTTAGCTGAATGCTGTCTGGTTAGCCGAAGTAGCAGAAGTGAGCAAGGATTTTACAAGGGCAACAAGGCCCTCACTTTGCAAAGCCTTTCTGCTCCGCAACAGAAATATATTATCTCTATCTCTGGTCGGAGAAACAGAGATAAAGTGAGTTAGGCTGAAGTCACATAGTGAGCCAGTGCCAATCAGCAAAACACACCTTTCCAACTTCTCTTTTACATACACAGTACTGCATTTCTAGTACGTTGCGACACAAAGTGCCTAATTTCTTTGCACGGATCTCAAACTACTACATATGAAATATGAACAACAGAAAGCACTAAGCCATAGTGAAATGAATTTCAGTAAGGTCCTTCACCCCTCAGAGACCACCTGAGGCAAACAGAAAGGGACTGCTTGTAGGACACGGTAGTTTACCAACCATGTGCAGTGTTGCTGATTGCATTGTTGGCATTAGAGTACAACCTTATTACGTTTAGTAATTTGGGATATTCGTAGCACCTGCCACTTAGATTCAGTCTTTGTACAACACTGTCTTTTAAGCTAACTTCTACATGTTCACATTATGACACTGTGGATGGTCCTGAAGCTTTGGTGTTCTCCACCTGTGTCTAAACTACCACCCCATTCAAAGCCCAAACACCAACTTCTATTGTTTTCTGGCTATATAATCTGAGTGATTTTTTTTTCACCTCTAACTCAAGTCCTGAGAATCTGTGTTACTTGAAATACGAAGATGTCTTCAGCACAAGAGAGACATGGAGCTATTAGAGCAGGTCCAGTGGAGAGCTTTAAAGTTCATCATAGAATGGGAGAATCTCTCTTACAAGGAAAAGCTGAGGGAGCTGGGTCTGTTCAGCCTCCAGAAGAGATGACTGAGAAGAGACTTTATCAATGTCTGCCAGTATCTAAAGGGGGGTGCCAAGAGGATGGACCCAGGCTCTTCTTGGTGGTGCCCAGCAACAGGACAAGAGACAGCAGCAAGAAACTGATGCACAGGTAGCTCCACTGGAACGTGAGGAAGAACATCTTTACTGTACAGATAACCACACAATAACCACAGGTTGCCCCAAGAGGTTGTGGAGTCTCCCTCACTGGGGATATTAAAGAAACGTCTGGACACAATCCTGTGCCATGTGCTCTAGGAGGGCCCTGCTCGAGCAGGGAGGTTGGACCAGGTGACTCACTGCGGTCCCTTCCAACCTGACCCATCCTGTGATTCTGTGAAACAACCGCACGGCCCCTCAGTGTCGGCGACCCTCTGAAGCACTGTGCTCGAAAGAAGGAATACCGCATCACTGAGGTGGATGGAACACCTGACGGAATGGGCGAACCTGGGTGTTTACCCACGCGACTCCGCGTCGGGGCGAGTTGGGCGTTTGCTCACAGGTTCTGGCAGTTCCACACCGCAGCCCATTACCTTGTGCGTCCCATGAGCACTCCGCTGCGGCTGCTGTTGCGGTTGCGGCTGCGGCTGCGGCTGTGCCCGTGCCCGTGCCCGTGCCCAGGCCCAGCAGCTCCCCACGACGCTTCAGCCACCATGGGGCGGCACGACGGCTGCGCAGCGGAAAGTTCGGCACGCCCGCCTGGCCGAGCGCTGCTGACTCCGAGACAGGCTCGTCTGGAGGAGCCGCGCTCGCCATCGCCGGGGGTTAACCGTGCAGGCGGCACCGCTGACCCGGCGAGAGCAGCCCGGCGGGC
>VZRN01003949.1:0-13039 GCA_013397935.1 Dasyornis broadbenti
GAAAAGAAAAAGCTGCTCTAGTTGTGCAGAAATGTGTCCATTTTTTCATTTCTGGAATAAAGCAGAACTTGATTCACATATACAAATATTGGGGGATACATAATTTTATAGCCTGAGGAGGTCCATTAACTGGACTTGAGCTCTGCAGAGATGACCACTTCTTTCTACTCTGCTAGCAATATCCTGAGGCTTCAAGCTTGGTAGAATCCAGCATGACACCCCTGAATAAACCAGGATATCAGTTTATTCTTATCCCCTTTCTGGCTTGGTACTGGACAACAATATTAGGTGCCCAGTGGGGATGAAGTTGGATTTCTCAGCCAAAATCCAAGAAACTGAACTGTCTGTAAGCACATGGACAGACCCAAAATATTTTATCCTGAAATCTAAATCATTCAGTAAGTCAGCTCTATGCATGTATCTTAGAAATACATATGGATGGAGTGTTTGGATGGTTTAGTTTTTGGTTTGTTTTTATTTTGACAACAAGTGTGTATTTTTCCTTCACAATGAGCAGAAAAAAATTGCTTTGATAAAGCAAATTTAATGTAGATATGTTTATGCTTCACCTCCAGCTTGCTGTTTGAAAATTATTTTCTAAGTTCATGTCCTTTTACTCTTTATGTAGACACTCAAGCTTTTCCCTTCACTAATGCTCAAACTAGGGGTACGACGAGCATCAACAGCACCTGTAGAACACGTACATAAAAATTTATAATCATCATTTAGAATCAATAATCAATTGATATGAATTAAATCTCATCTCTACCTAAACCCAAAACAGTAGTGCTATGTTTAAAAACCAACACTAACAAAAATTTATCAAATTAAAAACCAAAACAAAACAAAAAACAAACAAACACAAACCCTCACCCCAGCAAACAACCGAAATCAACAAAAGTAGATTATGATCTAGTAGTTATGATTCACAATTATTTTGTTTTCTCTTGGCCCTTTAAATTTTTCTGTAGACACACTAGCTTTTCAGTACATTTGGGGGAAAAAATGTTAATTATGAATATTTTAATTAGGAAACGGTCAAGCACTTACGTTGTTAGGTACCTTCATGTTGTTTACCTAACTGCAAGAATAGGTCCAAGTTAAGAAATCAGTGCTGTATGACTACAGGAAGATCACAGATCTTTGCTAAACCTAATGAACATCACGGCTGTTGAGCTCTTGCTTGTCCATGCACTGACTTTAAATACTCTTAAACACGTTTTTTTTAAATCTCTATTTCAAAAGGTTTTCTCAAATCTCTAAACTAGTAACTAAAATATTAAATGAGTGTAGAAACATCAAATGAATGGTAGGAAGGAATTGGAGTACTTTCCTCAATCCAGCAAAATCCGAATCTTTACAGAAAATGACACGATGTCTTGACATCTCTGCTTGAGAGGTCTTATGGACAAGCAAAATAATCATTTCTCTCTGCTTCATTTCTCTCTTCTGTTTGGATTAGTCAGAGAAAATTAAAGAATGAGAATAAAATGAGGTCAAAGGGAAAATGACAACAACAAAAACAGACGAGGTAGTTGTTACAAGGAGCAGGAAATGAGGCAAGATCACTAGATTTTAAGATAAGAGTGTGAAATGAAATGTTGATTGTACTCTGAAATCATTAGAGCAAAACAACATAGAAGTTGGAGCCGAAGTGAATCAACAAATTAGTGCTGTGATTGGTCTCTGATTCCTGAGAGCAAAAGAAAGCTAGGAAAGGAAAAGCAGCTACATGTAAGAGCACATCTCACAAGGAGCAGACAACACACCTGAATTACAGGCTTAAGTAGGATCTATAGTAATGTTACATGAAATTTTATTCCCACTTCACAAAGATTAAACAGGAATATGATTTGTGTGACATTTGTAAGATAGAACCATAAGTGAACTGAGACTAAAGATCAGTTTGGACACAGCTTTCCTCCCTGTTGTCCCTTACTGGAAGTAAACAGCATATTATATTATATTGTTAGAGACAAAGTAAAGTTCCTCATTGTAGCCAGGTGTAAGAATAATTATGTACAATTAAAAAAAAACCCTAAAAAACACCCTTACAAACAGGCATTTGGACCCAGAAATTCTGTGCTGCAGCTAACGGAGTATGGAGAAATAATCAGTACTAACAAGTTCAAGTGAAAAGGAAAAATATACTAATCAACCCCAATTAAAAACAAAGAAAAAAAAAAAAACAAAACCAAAAAGCAGGTAAACAAACAAACAAACAAACAAATCAAACGAAAAAACCCTACTGAAGTTGCAAACAATTTGCAATGCACAGATATTTACAGCTGATCCTCAGTATTACCAAACTCTTATTTAAAATTGCTTAAAAACACAGAGCTAGCATAAAGTATTGCTTTTCCACTGAGGTCATACTACATGAAGTTCCTGTTTAAAGGAACTTCAGAATATCATCCAAGAAAAAGTTATGTGATTATCAAAAGCAGCCTATGCTGACCTAATATTTCCATTGTTTGAGCTCCACTTGTAAGTTTCGTCTGTTTTTTACCTCCTCTATTGAAGCCCTTTTGTGGGCGAATGTCCTAACTTCATTAGACCAATACTCAAAACTCCATATTTCTCACTGGATGCCAGGATCTCATTCCAAGAATCTAACTTTGTAGTCATAAGACTAAAACATGACACAGAAAGTAACATGTACTTGTACTTCTTACTTGTACCCCTAAACTTCTCTGAAAAGCATATCTACAATTAGTCACAAACACATTTTTCCACTGTTTCTTTGTGTGATTATCTAATAACATCCAAAAATACAGCTATGGAGAGTTTTGTTGTCTCCTAACAATAAATGTTTCACCAGGTTTGTTTTTCCTTCAATTTAAAGGCAGTGTGAAACACGGCAAGAAGGTACCAATATTCAGTGAATAGATAATCCACTGGGAACAACTGTCAATCCAAACCAGACAATTGTTGTGGGTTTTTTGCAACCTTTAACTAAAAAAACTAAATTGTTTTTCAGAAAGGAACTTAATATACACTTCAAGATTCATAATTTTTTAAGTTCACAGAAGTTAATAATGCTAGTTAGTATTTCCTAATAAGTCCAGCCATTTGCATTGATTTTTATATTTTTCAAAGTTTCATGTGAATTTACAAATTAGATTTCTGGGGTTTTGGGGTGTTTTTTTTTTTTGTTGTTTGTTTGTTTGTTTTTGGTTTTTTTGTTGTGTTGTTGTTTTTTTTCATTACCTGCTTCTATAGAGACTAGTAGCTCTCAATAAAGCTGCATAAGCAGAATGTAACTTAGGTAATATTACTTCTGAGATAGAATAAGTATAATTAATATATTACTCTTTATTACTACACCACAGCAGAGTGCAGCTATGAGATTTAATAGTTTGCTGGAAGTTTATTAGAAAAATAATAGTTATTGACAGATGCTGAATTTGATTTTAAATCAACCAAAATCAAATCATGTCATGACACTAGTTCTTACTTTGAACTAAAGAAAACAGTGGTGAAATGAACAAAATTAGGTGGGCAAAAAAATGGAATCAAAATGTCTTAATTTCTTTATTTGCAACGCAATTCCAAAAAATGGTAAAGTTTGACATAGATAAATATTGCACTTTACGTGCAAAAATTAACTACCTGACAAGGCATAAGAATAAATATGTAATTAAGAATAAAGCAGCAATCAGCTCTACCATGAAGAGGCTGCTCTTGCCTTTAAGTAAAGAACTGGGAAATATGCTATATCAGTAGCTCTAATATCTCATTATTTCATCTCTAATCCTACAAAAAATTGTTCACTTGCTATAATGAGTACCAGAATTTCTAGACAAGCTGTCAAACTATTTAGATTCATGTCAGTTTAGCTTATTCTTTCCTGTACAGTTATTAGTCCTTTGTTGACAAAAATGAGTGTTCAATACATACAGGGAATGTGAGATTAGCTCAGCTGGTCAGATCACTGCTAATAATGCCAGCATTGTGGGTTTGATCCCTTCATGGGCAATCCACTAAAGAGTTGGCTTTGATGATCCTTGTGGGTCTCTTCCAATGCAGAATATTCTGTGATTAGTTCTCAGAACATAAAAGAAGTTTTTTCTTAACCAAGTGCCTGTAAATCCCAAATTACCACGGAGCTAAAAACAAATGAAACAGAGGTCTCTGTTAACAGTGAGAGAGCCAATATCTCCCTTTAACGTTTAAGTTGTGTAACAGCAGAATAAGAACCTTTTCTCAGGTGCTTATATGTCAGCATCAGTCAATCCATGGCCGTATCTTTTACATTTTGCCACGGCAAACTTCTCTACAGTGCCACCTGTCCCCTTCCCTTCCCCCAACCCCCAGAGAATACAGCTTCCAGGTCAAGAAGAAATAGAACCAAAATTAGACTAGAAACAAGTTTATAAAGTTCTGTAAGCTAAAAAATTGCGAAAAGAAAGCAAAAGAAAAGCTGTAGCAGGAGAAACAAGTGATTTACTTAGAACAATATTGTGAAATAATCACAAAAAGCAGGTGCTCAAGCAAGAACACTAGAAAAGTCACACAGAAATATTTGTGTAGAACCTTATCCCATTCTCAATATCTAACTCAAGAACCTCTCAACAGATTTTGTATTAAGCAGATCTGGACACACTTATCTACCATGAACATGCCTATATCTGCTTGAACCTGCACAAGCTTTTGGCATCTGCAATATCCTACCGTTTCCCACCTCCATTACATGGATATGCCACCTACACCTCTTTCAGCTTGAGAGAAAACAGAGATGCTTTTATAGACAAAGTGGTTCATGAACTTGCATAATACCCAAGCTGTAGCTGTTTTGTGAAATCTTGCAACTGGGTTGTGGGTTGGGTTTTTTTGTTTTTGTTTTTTTTTTTTTTACAATGTATGCATCAGCATCTTCATATGTGTAACTGTATTAATAAATAATGTCTGCTTTTGCTAAAATACTCTAACAAAGCACTAGAGATTAATTCAATATTTGAATAAATACAAACTTCCATGCAGATTAAAAGTTCAGCTTTCTCTTACAGTGGTATCTCAGCAGCTCAGTCACCCACCCTGTACCACCAGCAAAAGGCAAGGCTGGAGGGAAGTCCATCAGTGTTAGGGCGTCTAAGAAATTAACTCTATCCTAAGCATAGTTACACTCATTAAGCTGATGTTGCCACCACAAAGTTTTGGCTACAGAATACATCAGTAGCTTCAGTAAAGTAGTATTATGCTTTAGAGTACACTAGCACAGAGTCACAGAACGGCCTAGGTTGGACAGGATTTCAGTGTTAATCTAATTCCAACTGCCATGCCATGAGCAGGGACACCTTCCACTATAACCAGCTGCTAAAAGCCCCATCCAACCTGGCCTTGAACACTTCCAGGGGGTAGGCACTCCCAGCTTCCCCGGGCAGCCTGTTTCAGTGCCTCACCACCCTCACAGTAATGAATTTCTTCCTGAGATCTAATCTGAACCTATCCTCTCTTAGTTTGAAGCCATTCCCCTTGTCCTGTCAGTACATGCCTTTGGAAAAAGTCTCCCTCCATCTCTCTTGTAGCTCCCTTCAGGCACTGTAAGGCTGCAATGAGGTCACCCCAGAGCCTTCTCTTTTCCAGGCCAAACAATTCCAATTTTCTCAGTATTTCCTCACAGGAGAGTTGCTCTGTCCTTCTGAACATCTCAGTGGCCCTCCTCTGGCATTGCTCCACCAGGTCAATGTCCTTTCTGTGCTGGGGACCCCACAGCTGGATGTAGTACATTCCGCCTTAGCCTTGGTACACAAATGGAATTAAAACTGCCCAACTGAAAAGCATTAGTCAGCTGTTCTCTGACATTTTGAAGTAGAGTGAACACCAAGTTAGGCTGGAAATAAACATGTAACTGAAAATTTAACACTGTGTTGGGCTCTTGAGAATCTAACAAGGCCATGAAAGCTCAGCATCATCATTCTGAATTATCAGTTCAGGGAAAGCAAACTGGGAAGCCCACATTCAAAATCTTTTTTAAAGAAGACTTTTTTTTTTTCCATTAAGGAATTAAAAAAAAAAAAAAAAAGAAATTACAGCAAGCACCATGTTCCCCTTTAAGAATTTAATATATCTGCAGTAATTCCCCTGCAAACCTTTTCGGATAAAGTCTGATGGTGATGCTGTTTGGAAGATCAGGGAGAGGAGAGAGACATGAAGGCAGATATGCAGCATGTATTCATAGCATGATGAATAGTACAATTACAGTTCTTGTCACAAAAGAGTCCTGATAAACCGAAACCCTGAGAAAATATAGTAACAAACAAACAAGCAAAAGAAATCCTTCTGAGAAAAGCAACTTCAAATAATATTTGTAACAAAAAAATAACTGTTCTAAAATATTTATTGAAGCAAGTCCGTATTCTTTATTAATGGCAACAGAATTTCACACTTCCAGTGAAATACTGGAAATCAGTGATGTGAAATACTCACATCATCTCACATTTGGCAATATAGGAAAATAAATAATTTCACTAAAAATAAAGGAGATTAAATCTGTTTTGTCACATCTAGAGACATAGAATGACGACACTTGTCTTAACTCTGGCAAGCAATGCAATGATTTCTCAAGTAGCTTTTTACTCAAGCTGAAAGACAAACTGCAACTCAAGCTCAACCCTGTGTAAGCATAGCAAATCAGTCCATGGACTTGAAATAGCAGCACAGTGCATGTCTCTATGGGCAGCAATGTTAACCTAGCTATCCCAGTTAACCCAGTGCTACCCTGGAATCTGTTCAGAGCAGATTCTGAGAGCAGCAAGTAAATCTGGCACAGCTTGTCCTGAACACTGAAAAAAGACTCAACTAGGGAAAAAACACCCCAAAAAACAGGTCCTTAAGTACTAAAGAAGTGAATGAAGACTGCATAATAAAATACAAGGAAAATTTAATTTCACAACTCACAAAGAAAACTGGAACTTAACGGGAAATCAGCACTTTTTCCTTTACTGTTAGACTGAAGGCAAATATATTCCTTTCTTTTTCTTAATTTTCAAATTCAGGTTTGGCGCTGTAGATGTATCCTGTGTGACTTTAAGAACAATATCCACATTCTTTATTTGAATCTTGAACAGTTTTGCCTAAATTTGTGGAATTACAAATTTTGGAAACCAAGACTGCAAACTATTTTATGTTATTAGATAAGAAAAAAAAAAAAAGATGAAGCTGGGCATGTCAAATATGTACTTGATAAGTAATTCTGCATACAATTTTTTAAAATTCATTGGCACAAAGAAGGAAATTTAAAAGACAAATTGCTAATAAGCATTCAATCTTTAATACACATGTAAAGAAAGGTAAAAAGTCTTCCCTGTAGAAAACCTGGGAGAATTAATATCGAATCCTTGTTTGCATGTTTCAGTATTACTCCTTCCAGCTTGCTACTGCTGCCCTTTCTCAAAACATGTAACAAAACTGGAAACGGCTGCATGTTGATGACAAATAAGGAATGGTTAATCTGTGCATTCTCCTTATTGCTAATGTTTTCTGAATAAACATGTTGTAAACCAGCTGTAAATGTAATATTATAAAATCTTAGAGATTTTAGTCTATACATAACAGTCTTTGACACAAACACTCGTTCATGATGACTACAAATACAGTGATTTGCCTAATTAGAAATCATTAATTAAAATGAATGCTAAATATTTGTTCAAGCTCTTAACTATTAAGGCAAACAGAATGCAGAAGTTACTAAAAGTATGTGCATCCCCAAACAATTAATGCTTACCATGGAGACTGCAAGTTCCTTTGTAGGATTAGAAAAATCACATATTTGCATAAATAGTTTCCTAGGTACACTTTTCAGATATGTTGATAACAGCTATTGTGGGGGGGAAAAAAAAGAAAAAAGGCCCTTGTAACATTATAAATCTGAGAAATAAATTGAAATATGTAGCATACCCAACAGAATTTGCTAAGAAGCTGGTAAACAATTCTATTGCAATTCTTTTGTTAACTGCAGTCTTAAGCACTGGGTATATTTCTCTGATTCTAAATAAACCATCTCACTCTGCAGAGTATTAATCAGCATCCTTCCTTTTCCTCTGGCCCTCTAAAAGAGAAATAAATGTTTAACATCCTTTTATACTAAAACCAAAAAATATTCTCCAAGAACAGCCAATATATCTTTTTAGAGACCACATGTTGGGCTGTTGGATTTTTTGATTTAAAGGATTTTTTTAGTAAAGTACTGTTTTGAGTCTAGATAGCTTCCATATTTCAGTTTTTCAGCACCATTTAGGTTACAGCTCCAAAGTCTCCTTTAAGCCCAAATGAAATGTGCAACAAATTTACATTAATCTGGAAGTGCTAACTCCTGTTGGACACATTAAAATACAGTTTCAACAGAGCTGAACAGAAGCAGAGGATTAAACAGTAGACACTTCTAACCAGTCCTTTTGGCTTCAAAATACAACCCCAAATTGCACAGTCCATTAGTTTTTATTTTAAATATGGAAAGAATATAATATTTAAAGCAAATTTTAGATGAAGTGACAGCATTCTCTGCTTTTTACATTCAAAAAATGGAAAGCCTACTAACGCAATAGATTTTTTTTTTCAGACATATTTACAATAATCTTTCTGTTGATAAATCCTGTCTTTGGAAGAAAGAGGTTCTGTTCATGCAATAGGTTGAACTATCTGCCTGGATAAAAATAATGTTATAGATAATGATGATTATTCTTAAAAAGCTTACAACTTTTTCATCTGAGGGGTCTTAAATGCAGAAGCTCCCATCTCCCCCTTGCCCTCCTAGTGAGCTGCACCTAACACCTGGAAGTAAAAGTACTACAGACACTGTTTCAAGAACGAGAGAGCACAGAATATTTTGCAGTAGTGACCCTACTGAAGGCTTCTTGGCACTCAATTTGACCTTTTCCATCTGGATGTACTGGGCAGAATGCATCACAGGAGAGAGCCCATGATGAGCTTACACCACTAATAAATAAAAGTAATGGATCAGCAAACTCTGTTAACAGAGAAAGTAATTGCTATGAACCATACAGGTTTAAAATGAATCCATGGTTGCTTTTAATTATTCATTGCCCCAAGTTAAATGACCTCTGCTCACACTGTAGCACAACATATTCAATGATTTTAATTAAAAGTCACAGAATATTTTATCTTAATATTTGCAAATATAATTTTTTCATATTTCTTTCATTGCAATGCTACATGGGCACATGAGAAATATATACAAAAATAGAGTTTTTTCTCATTTTTGGTTCTACAATATAAAACTTTTGTCTGTCTCTTAGACATCTAGACCTGTGCTCTTCAAGTCACTAGCAGAGTAATGTATTTAAACATTGAATAAAAGCAAACTGTAGCTACGGAATTTTTAAAATAAATACATAATTAAATGATTTAACAATAATTCCATATTCCCATAAGCATAATAGGATCATTGTCAAGACAACTGTTTAACAAAATTCAAAGCAAACAATGTCATCTAATATTACACGTTTACACAGATGGTCATATATTTTACAGTTAAAGTTGAATATAATCAAAGTCACTAATTTTAGAGTTCAAAGAAAGCCATTTATGTGCCTTCCAGTCCAAAAAAAAAAAGAAAAAAATACCATAAACTGAGGATACGTGAGGAGAAAAGATGTAGGAGCAAAGTTTACAGCTAATGTTTGCAATGAGACACACCCTTCTCCCTCCTCAAAAAAAAAAAAACCACCACCAACAACCAAAAAAACCAAAAAACCCAGCAATAAAAAATAAAAAAAAAAAACCAAAAAAAACTAAAAAACCCCCACAAAACTTAAAAAAAAAACCCACCCCAAACCCAACAGGAAATCTCTAGCTCAGATATTTCCAGTACTTTTGAAGGAGACAATTATTTCAATGTGCCAAAATACAATACTGCAGATGTTTTTTCAAGCAATGACTATTAAATTTTTGTCCTTATAAGACCATTAGCTCATGCTTTTGGCACGAATAGCTGCTGTTCCAATTCTGTTTCTGGTTGCAGATCAGCCAGCTAATAATGCAAGAAAACGAAGTTTTCTTTGCTTTTGCACAATCTGCAAAGCAGCTGGGCCTGTTATGTACATACACTCCCAGCACTACTGAACTATTAAAAGAGAATTTGGCCATCCCACATGGTACATGGTGTTGTACTCAGTACTGTAACACTGTTTTCGCAGCTTGTGGTCCAGTCCCTCTCCTGTGTATTCACTTCAGATGCTTCTGCATCTGTGGCATAGGTTTCCCTTGGATGCAGTTAGTTTTGCTATTTTTGATGCAAAAGAAAGACATGACTTACAGAAGTATTAATGAAAGGATGAAGGTGAAATTCTGAAGAAGTCTGTTTTCCTCAGTAAGTCAATAGTTGCCTTACAGCAGTAAACTACAGTAGTAGAATACATCGTGCAGAGAGTAGAAAACCATCTCCAAACTGATTAGGAAAACACAGTGGTGAGAGGGGTGGGGGAGAAACTGCCTGTCTCAGTCATGCAAGGTAACAAATTGCAGTCAAGATTCAGTACAGCTACCACAAATTTCCAACCAAAGATAAAGTCAAAATGATTCACTCCTTTAATAGAATTGTTGATGCTTAGCCTTTGAAGCTTGGTTTTGCTTTTTGGTTTTCTTACAAAGCATTTTCAGTTGAGTTAGCATTTTATTAGAAAAGACAGGGAGCATTTATTTTGATTTTATATATTTCAATAATATAGTGATTTTGACAATATAAGGAAAATCTGACCCAAACCTCCAGAGAAGAGAAACAAAATAGCTTTCTGCATTTGCTGGATCTTCCTTTCACAATGTCTTCTGGAGTTTACAAGACATGAAATCTTTTTCCTTCCTCTCCCTCTCCCCCTCTCTCTACCTCCCTCCTTTCTTTCCTCCCTTTCTTTTTCCCCCCCACCAATATACCAGAAGTTCTGCTCAGGTCAATTACACAAAGCCTCAAGTACTACAGCGTTTCTTTGATTGCCACCCACGTTATTAATCCACTTCGAACAGAGTCCTCACATCTAGTCCTTATAATCCTCAATCACTTTCTTATAACTGCAGCATTTGTGGCAGCAGGAATCAAATGTTTTGTACCTATGATTTTGAAGTGGTCCTTAGATGTAAAGATGTAAAAAAGCAGAATTTTTCCAGTGCAGCTGGCAGGATGCACAGAGAAGCACTAAGAAGACAGATCAAGTGCCTGCTTCTGCTGTTATCCAATGGAGGTCATCTTGGCTAGCTTTGTTTCAAAGGAAAATGTAGTTCCACCATTCAAAAGAACATGGTTGGTGAGAGATGTTGAGCACAAGAGACCTCTGATGTATGCATTGAAAGTTTACCACAAATCTCATCAGATATATTGCTGTTTAAAATGTTATCAGATAGCACTGAACAAGTAATTTTTTAAATTTCTGGGCTATTAGTGAACAGAAAATTATATAGGTAAGCTTAATAGGTAAGCTTTATACCTGTAACTCATATTTTAATTTTGAGACCTTTTCTAACGCCAACATTTGCCATTTTGGCAA
Organism: Dasyornis broadbenti; assembly: GCA_013397935.1. Lineage (NCBI taxonomy): Eukaryota > Metazoa > Chordata > Aves > Passeriformes > Dasyornithidae > Dasyornis > Dasyornis broadbenti. The sequence goes on from VZRN01003949.1 coordinate 11,499, forward strand.
AGCAAATATAAGTTGCAAATGTAGACACTTGGGGTTCAGAGCCATAAAATGGGCCAAGGTAAAATACCAAGGTAAAAAGCATATCTTTCTAACACAAGAAAGAGCTGTAAAATGTGTGAAAAAGATGATCTATGTTTGAAAATAAAGTGATTCTGAAATATCTAAAAAAAGCTAACTATTGCAAATTATTTTAAAGTTTCAAATGAGTATTATTAAAAATGCTATGGACTTGTATTTAACTTTTAAAGGCATAAGAAATGTTTCTAGGTTCAGTCAAAAGTTACTTAAGTTCTGTAAGTTCTGAGACATTAGGCAGCTTGAAAAGAGAGAACCCTTTATACACAACTAAATAGGTTGCATCTTCCTGGTAGGAGTAAAGACATTTCTTTTGGGCTAGATGTAACATATTGAAGATGATAATTCAGGGACAAGGCAAACGAAACATTAAATTTAATCCCGTGAGTTCTGAGGGAAGTGGTAGATGAAGTTGCTAAGCCCCTATCCACCATACTTGAGAGATCATGGCAATCGGGTGAAGCTCCTGATGACTTGAGAAAGAGAATGGTAACTCCCATTTTTAAAAAGGGGAAAGTGGAAGATTCAGGGATCTACAGAGCAGTCAGTCTCTGTGCCAGGCAAGATTTCCTGGAAACCATGCTAAGGCACATGGAAAACAAAGAGGTGACCAGAGAGAGCGAGCATGGCTTTACAAAGTGGAAATCATGCCTGGTGAGCACCTGTGATGGAGCTACAGCAGAGCAATTGACACAAGGCACAAGAGCAGAGCAGAGCAATTGACACTGTCTACCTGGACTTGTCTCCAGGTACCTTGTCTCTCAATGGGAGACACGGATTTGGTGGATGAACTTGGAGGACAAACAACTGTCTGGATGGCTGCACAGAAAGAGGTGTGGTCAAAGGCTCCTTGTCCACATGGAGACCAGTGACCAGTGGTGTCCCTCAGGGTCAGTACTGGGGCAGATACTGTTCAACACCTTCATCGGTGACAGGGACAGCGGCATCAAGAGCACCCTCGGCAAGTTCCCTGATGCCACCAGGCTGTGTGGGGCAGGTGACACACTGGAGGGAAGGGGTGACATCCAGAGGGACCTTGGACAGGCTTGAAAAGTGGGACTCAGTGAACATCATGAAGTTCAACACAGTACAAGTGAAAGATCCTACACCTGGGTCATGGCATTCCCATGTACAACCTTAATGTATAAGCAAGTATCACAGTTATTTGTACTATTCCTAACATCATTCCGTTAAAACAAAAGTAGCTTTGCAACACCCCTCAAACATTGTTAACATTTTCCTCATATGTCTCTTTTATATATATTTTTATACAAGTGTTGTTATATGCATATATGCACTATTATATTCTATTTTACAGCTGTTACCAAATTTAAATAATATATCCTGATGACCTGGGGACCACTGTTGTTTTTTCTTTCTTCTAGGTTAGTAAAATGCATGAGCTGAATTACATTTTTAGCCTAACAGTTACAATAGTGGCCTTTTGCACTGATAAAAACAGTACA
>VZRN01003949.1:13069-34342 GCA_013397935.1 Dasyornis broadbenti
AAAAAAAAAAAAAAAAAAAGGGTCCACTTATGATACCTCTCCCTATGCTTACAGCAGGTAGTTTTGTTCCCATGATTTTACCTCCTAAAGTATTTTTAAGACCAAATATTTCCCCATCATCCAGATAAAGAAGTGTAAAAACAACATGATGATACTGCAAAACCAAAGCCATTAAGTCCTTGAACATGCTACTATCCATTCATAGGTATTGCAGCAGTAGAAATAATACTTTTTTTTTAAATTATTATTACTTTTTATTATTTTTAACAGAAAAATAAATCACAGTTGCACTGAATGTAGTTGTTACCTATTCACATACTCCACAGGTTATCTTAAAGGAGATCACAGGAAATACGAGTCTGGCCAGTGGTTTCTAATTTCCAGCTCTGCTATAAATATAACTACTATATTAACTCAAGAAAGGAGCTCCATCTTTATGTGGCACTGTATTTTTCTCTTTACTATTTATTTCTCATCCATTTACATTGTATGCTCTGGAACAAGGGTGACATTTCTCATGTGCAATGCTCCCTGCAAAATGTGTGCTACTTTTTACTGTTATTCTGCTACAGTACTGCAGAGCAGAATGTTTTTGGCTAATCTTGTTTGCTAATAGGTTCTCTCTACAGTAGGATAAATAAAACACTTGTTTTACACAGTCAAGTACCAAGTGTAGATGCTCTAAAATTCAAATACCCTTTTCATTGACATTTCCTTGCAACATATGCACTGGAACATTTATTAAAAAAAAAAAAAAAAANCGGTAAAATTTATTAAAAAAAAAAAAAAAAAAAAAAAGACAACAACTAACAGCAAAACAAAACACTCAAAATTTTCTACATCTAACTACATATTGGGGACTTATTTTTCAGATAACATTGCGGAAATTACATATTTTCAAGAACCAGGTGTAAGTATATGATTTATCGGGTTATATAAGACTAGAAGTCTCCATAGCAGAACCCAAGAACTTCCAAGAATCCAAACTTCAAAAAGAAAGCAGGATCACCAGGATCACTTTTTTTTTTTTTTTAAATAAATCCAAAGTAAATATACACATTAATTGAAAGATTAAATAGTCCTCTGCATAAGAATTGTTCACACGGAAACAGAGCTAACAGAAACTTTTTACAGAAGATGGATACAGATAATGGTGAGAAGAAGTTACATGAAGTGACAGCAAAGCAGCAGAGCAACCTGTCTGAGCAGCTGAGTCATGATCTCTTTGGTGTGGAAACACAAAGCTTTCTGATCAATTTAGCAAAAAAGTTTAGGCTTCAGCTTTCACAGGATTACCCATGTCAACATCACCATACTTTGAGGGAAAAGGGCAGCAAAGTATCTGACTACAGAAGTCTCCATCCCCCACACTTTTTGTATTTTCTATTGATCTCCCAGGCTTCTTCTGTTTCGTTAGTGTCTGATTTGGTTATTCCAGTACCAGGCTGTACAAGCCAGTAAGACAGCAAGTTATTAATGGGATACACAACTAGTGTCAAATCCAGTCAGATTTCCTGAAGCTACTATTTCTCTATACCCACCTCACTGTCCATTTTCAGAGTCACCTAAATTACACACTAGGAATTCTTTAGCCCTGCTTGTTTCTAGATCTCAGAAAACTGTGGTACAATATGGATATTCTGGTATCCATAACTGTTAAGAAACTAAGTGTAATGAAAACAAAAACATCTACCACAAATTCTTCATCACCAAGCGTTTCCTCACATGTTAACCAACACAATCTCATCCCTCTAAGCATGCATAGCTCTTCTCAGACATCATCATTCAGCTTCTGGTTCTGCATTTCAAGATGTGATGAGACCCATATGTTCACTGGTTACACAGCACACAGATGATGCAGTTCTAATTTAATTAGCTGGGTTTAATGCATTACAGAAAATACTACTTTTTCCCACAGAGAGCTATCAGAATTTGTATTGAGCATTTTTCCCAGTGAATAAAAATAAACACCATTATAGTGTCTCAGTGAGTTGCAGAAACAATTACATGCTACACAAATGTGCATTCATTTCAAAGCAAAAATTACATCAAATATTACAGAACCCTTCCCATATGTTGAATCCATATATACAAACAGTCACAGCAGAAAGGTAATGAAGCAAACAAAGCATTAAAATTGCTCAGCTTATTCATGAGATTGCATTGTGTGGGCTGCCTTATGCACAGGTACATAAAGAATTCAAAATTTCCAGCACTTCTGACATACAAAAATATAAATCCCAGAACCAGAATAATGTAATGTACCACACATAGGTAGTCATAATAGCATTAAATAAGAAGAGAGTGTAAAGCAGAGAATGTAGGCTTTTGGGGGTTTTTGTTGGTGGTGGTTTTTTGGTTTTGTTTTTTTTTTTTTTTTTTTTAATAATTATTAAATAATAAAAGCAATTTTGGTATGTAGTAAAGATTTTACTTCTACTGAGGCTGACAATATTCAGGTCTTTCAGAAGCTTACCAAGGACTAAACACCCTTATGTTCAGACTCTCTAGTTACAGATTATGGACTTCCAATTAGAATAAATGGAGTTAATAGGCAGAACAGAGTCCTGACATCTAAAAGATTAAATCTTTAAAGCATCACAACTCTAGCATGATTTGTTTAAAAAAGTACACCCACAGTACAGATAATGAAATAAAGTTTTCATTCTGTTCTTAATTAAATCAACCTATTTCTATGCACTGACACCAGATTCTGATTCTGCAGACGAAACTAGGTTCCTTACTACCCGTAAGTATAATTTGAAAGGGCGGCATTCTTATCTAAAAAAAGAGAAAGAGAATAAAGAGTGCATCAGGATGATATAAAGGAAAAAATAAAAATGGGAATCCATGAACCAAGATGTTGTAGAGACACAGAACATGTTCATTCATGCTGGCAGTTTTTACTGATGGAGCAATAGAGAGAATTGCAGACCATAAGAATCTGTATTTTTCCTCACTGGACTGTTGTATAGAGTGAATCCTAATTGGGAACAAATTCACTAATACAGTTCTTTACATAGCTATTAACAGCCATCTTTAATCCTTCTCTGTAAGGGCAGAGTTTAAATAAGAGAATTCATGAACATACAAATAAATAATTCCAGGCTGTGGAAATTAATCTTCCAAAGAACACCTATTTAATAGTCTGTAATTATTTGTTGTATCCCTAATAAACCAGGAGATTTTACTGAAAACTATTTGAATTTAACTGAAAAAAACCTAAGCTTGTCTAGACACTGAAATGCATTTCACTTTCTGATTAACATGTTTGCTTACAAAAAGAAGCAGTGACATCTTTGTAAGCCTGGCTGATGGCTGGAACAAAGCACAATGGCTTTCAAACATACAAGATCTTTACTAAGTAAGAAAAAAGTGAAAAAAGGATTTTAGGCTTCATTTCTTTTCAACCATCTGACCAGTTCAACTCCTTTATATATCTACTTCTTTCTCTCAATAAAATGAAAACTTTGAAAGAAAAAAAATCAGATTGGCTCATCCAAATTGTTTACTAAAACCAGACACTCCAACTTTTCATTTTGTGCATTCTACGAAAAAAAAAAAAAAAAAAAAAAGGTGAAAATTAATTCTTGTGATCACCGGCATCAGGGGAGAAATCATTTCTTTTCATCACAGAAAATGAAAAAATGAAGACATAGCTGTCTTTAATCCATGAGCTATGAAAATTTTTGATCAAAGAAACAACATTCAATGAAAATCACATTAAATTCTATTTTCTGTTGACTCACATTGCCTTCTCTAATATTTTGAAATCTATTATTTGCAACTATTGCAGCTATTCATCACACTGTCCACTTCTATTACATTATTTTTAATCCTCCATCTTGTTTTGATTAAATATGATCAAAATTAAACATAGTTTTCACAATTTCAGTATCTGACATTTCAGACACTTATTTGCTTTTCAAATCTTTCACTGTTATCTTTTGCCAAACAACTTTCCTGCAGTCATGGGTTCAGTAAAAAATATTTAACATTTGAGCCAAAGCAAAAGCAAAACCATGTTAGTTCAAAGCATAACTGACATTTACACTGGCCAACTTTTAAAGCAGCTACGGCTTTACTGAGCAAAAATCATGTTATTAATATGCACTAATAATAGAAAATTAATGCTTTTTCCATTGAGCTCCTGTTCTGGTCACTAGCACAAGTTACTACATTCATGTTCTTAAAAGCTGAACATGAGGACTTGCTAATTGCTATTGTTGCCAAGAAATCGATATTCCAGATTGCACCACTGTGAAGTACAGCACTGACAATATTAAACCAGCCACTAAAGCTTTCATACACAATAGTACTATGCATGTGCAACATCCAAGTAGCAAATAAAATGTAAGAACCATTCAGATTGCTCAAACCTTAGCAATCATTAGTAGCAATGAACTCCAAGGAGAAACAGAAACATGCTGTCTTAATAATGTTCCATGCTTCAAAGCTACACAAGAATAATCTCCAAAGTAGTGAGTGTATCACTGAGTGATAGATAATATCCTTGCTGCTTCAACAGACAATAAGAGAATATGCAAGGATGCATCATTGCATGGGAAAGTGTAACATACCTGCTTCTCTTGGATGTCTGATACTCAGAAACCCTGAAACAGCAAGACTGAAGAGAGAAAATGACCCTACAGTGATTACAGCTATATGAAAGTAACCTTACTATACAAACCAGCCAGTTAACAATACATCCATATACTCTCTCACTTCTGCAAGTACAATACCAGTAAGATGATAGAAGGAACACTTTGAAGAGCAAAACTTCTACAAGACATGTTAATCTTTTAATTTTACTTAAAAGCTCTCCTGAGGATGTTAGGAATACATTACTGTTAGAAATGGAAGAAAACCTGCCCGTCATCCGAATGCAAAGTGGCTGTGAAACACATTGTGAAGCCGTCGCAGAATGAAACCTCCACCTTACCACATGCACCACTCCTGTACCAGCCCTATTTACCGTGCCAGGCAGCACAATCACCTCTGCATGTGCCCAAGCACCCCCTCTGTGCTGCCCACGCTGCAGCCCACATTGTATCATCAGGCATCATGCCTCAGACCAGCTGTAAAGTTTTGCTGGCCTAACCACAATCCTAGACTTAAAGACAATCTGTCTAACTCTTCTGAGAGCAAAGCTATGGATTAACCAGCACCATATCAATGAAAGGAAGCTCTTTTTGCCTTGTGGTCTCTGCTGCACTAGTGCCCAGGCGTGCCTGTGGAAAAGCCTTATCCAGAGGCTTGTGACAAAGAAAAGAGACACTTAGAACAATCTTTGCCGATCAAGAAGGCAGTAGACTTCACTGCTGCTTTGGAGCAACTTCAGACATCAAAAGCAATTTCCATGAACTGAAAAGGAGGTAGGCAAAATCTTCAGTCTCCAGGGTTCCTGCTGGATCAGCAATGCTTGCACACTTTCCCCCTCAATGCTGGAATCCCCAGATCTGGATAGAATCCTGCATTTTCTGTTAGCTCTCCTGAGATACCTGGGAGATGGATCTGGCATCCCTTATCAACTGATACCTTACCGAAGTTTCTCTTCGGTCTATCGGATTTGGGAACAAAACAGTAAATAAAAAGCTACTTTGTTCCTTGCAATATCATAGATTGCGATCAGAATTGTTTCTGAGGGAGAATTCTGTGAATATGGTTTTTACTAAGTTCTGAATCTTAAACTGTAGAAAAGAATTTGGCTGTACTGAAAGAAAGAATTGTATATTTAACCATAAGGAAAACTGTAAAAATACAGTTAGTGCTGAAAAATAAGTATTCTTCTAATTTGATTTTTTGAATTTTTTAAAAATGACATTGTATCAAAAGATAGTCATATAGGTTAGACAAATACTACTTCTGATAAGATGCCAGGGTTTTCTTACAGACTAAACAGACTTCAGAAACACCTCCTTACCTCCCCACCCTCCAAATGCATATCCTTGCTTGTAATCACTTGCAGTTCTTCCTGCTGTTGTGTAATGTTGTTTTTTAATTTTATGCCGAGTTTAATCAGACTATGGAGTGTTGGAAGTGATACTATGTTACCGAAAGCAAGATGGTAAAAAAATATTAGTGAGATTTGCTGCAGCTGAAAAAGAGGACTCTAGTTGGCTGGGCTATGTGAAAGGTTTTGTGTAACACATTACATGGACTATTTTTATTCACCTTGAAGAGATGAGTAAATGCCCAAGCAGAAGTCACAGAATTATGTAAGTTCACACACCAGTCAAAATATTACATTTGTCAAAGTAAGTGTTTGACTAGGTGCATTCCTCAGACCATGAGAGAAAAATGATCAACACAATTTTGTGCTTCTACTCCTACAAATGCTGGGCTAGTACTACATTAGAAAATATGATCTAGGTTTATTTCCCTGCAACACTTTTAACATACCAGAGAGGATTTATATAAAAAGACTAAAGGGGACTCAGAACAGTCATTACTATTTCATTTGAGAAGAGAATACAGCCAAATACGAGTTAGGTTTTTAATATATTTCATTGGTCAAATGGTATTTGTGAGGTGACTGAAAATGAAAATAATTATCCAGGCAACTCACAGGAGAATTAGGGTGCTGGCAAAAGGCTCAAAGTCCATGTCATAATAAAGACCCCATGTTTGAGGACGTGTTGACTGGCTGTGTATGTCCTGGGATATTGTGAAAAACTGGAACTTTAACTGCTTTCAAATTCACCAGAAGTGGGAATAAGCCATTACGAGTATTTCATCCTCACTGAATATACTGCTTCATCTCAAAACCATTAATCTGTATTGTATTTGCCCTGTGTATGACAAATGCACTTTGTCATAAAACAGGACTATTTTTCAATTTATATGCATATTATATATGGTATGTTATGAACACTGACACAGATTCATATATAAATACATCAAGTATTCAGCTAATTTCATGCAATTACATGAAAAATAATAGTCTACAGAACCACAAAATGCCTAACTATGGCAATTAACAAAGAATGAAACAAAAGGAAATATTTAGCTGGTGCTAGTGGTGGCGAACATATTGGTTTCCCAGAAATCAGTTTGTTACTAATGAAAACTTTAACAATGCACACACTTCTCAGAGTATAGTACATATGATGTTCTCAGTGTGGCAGCATATTGGATCATTTGAGATCATCTAAATTGTTCTTAGAAATTAAAAGCTTCTGAGCAGTTTTTAAATTATTAGCACCAAATGGATCTAAGAAACTTCATGTATAAGCGACCCAAGGTCTGATTCCCAGATCCCATCTATAAGGACCCAGGCAGCCAATAAGCCAGGACCATGAGGCCAAGGAAACAATCTGCAGATTTGGTGAGAACAAGGTGGTGAGGGGAACAGGGAAGGGCTGGAGCAGCAGCTGCTCCAGGGAAAACTTCTAGGCATTCACATGCACTACCTGTACCACCTAAAAAGCTTCCCTATGCATACTCTGAGGCAGACACCACCATAAACCAAGTTAACAGAAAATAAATTAAAAAAAAAAAAAAATCCCATTGTGCCTTTCAATTTTTAACAGCAAGGGAGGGAACAAGATGGGAGGAATCTGGTACTGTGAATCAATGAGAGTAATGTGGACAGTCCCAGCCCAGGAAACAGGAAAATTGGAGCGGCAGTCTCCTGCTCTGGAGAAGAACTAACAAAATTAAAAGGCTTTTTTTTTTTTTTTTCTTTCTCTCCGTGCATCTTAAAACACAGAAAAAAATAAAAGTGTATGCAGTGATGTCAGTCATGGGAAATGCTTGTAAAAGCAGAGCAGTTTGGGACATTTAAAAATAAACTTGACAAAGCATTGCCAAGATCTTGTGCAGTAAAATTTTATGCAGGATCATCACAAAGCACTTAATAAGCCTGATTTCCATAGGTTGAGGCCAGAGCTCCGTGTTGACTACTATATGACTACTTTTATAGTAACTGCATAAATTACTGCAATTTCATGCTTAGATCTGTACACTGAATTCACAAAGAGGCACTTATTAATTCATTAATACTTGTGATTATAAACGACCTATTTACTCATAAAACTTTATAAAAAGAAAATCCAATGAGTTCACCACTAGAAATACTAAGAATATCAATACCTAAATTTTCCTCTAAACACCCATCCTACAAACCCAGCAGAAAATTCCTTTGCTGCTCAAGATCAATGATAGATTAATGTCCACCATGAAAAAGACAATCAACTAATCTTTTACTTACTCTTGGTGTTGCTTAGTGCCACTTTCTAGCTAAAATAACAGCTTGCAGCACCAATTTCTTAGAAAATAGCTAAGGTTTACAGTAAGACAGACCCCCACACAGAACTCCTTAGTGTGGTGTGGCAGGTCTCCCTGACAGAAACTTGCTGAGGGGGGAACGTTCCTCATAATTCCTTTTCTTTTTCAGGTTACCCCCTGGAAATATTCAACAATGCCCGGAATCCTTGTGAAACAGATATAGGAATAGATAATTAAAACTGCAACAATTGTTATGTGATAAAAAGCACCATGCTGCTTCTATTTTCACTAAGATTTAAAAAGCAGAATCAGAGGAACACCCCCAACCCCTTTTTGTTTTGAGATGAATAGGCTCACAATCACAATTGCTATTTTCCAAATAAACGCTAACCTTACATGTTACAAAGAATATGAAACTCTCTGAATTCTTCTGTACGACTGCACCAAGTTGATACGCATGTTTACCCCTTTTCTCCTTTCCTATATTACTGAAGAGAAGATGTTAGAAATTCAGTTAGGAACGGTGCTGGGACCGACCCAGTACAGGGTAATCACTTCTGCAAGTGAACTAACAAGATACAAAGCTGAGCTGCAACAAGACAGCAGGAGGCCAGTGAATACATCCAAAATATATTGTGTTTAGACCAATGTCCTCAATGCTGGTCTCTAATCCCAAAGATGACACAGTGGAACTAGAGAAGGTAGCTAGAAGGGCAACTGAAAGGGCCATGAAATGGCTTTTGTACAGAAAAGAAAAATAAATACCCTAAATAGACGAAGTTTCTTTAGCTTGGAGAAGTGACAGTTGAAGGAAGATTTAATCAAATCACAAACTGCTATTCACCAACACCTTAGTATGAGTGACTAATCTTTTTCCTATTCACCACCACCAAGGAAAGGATTAGTCACTTTCTCTCATAACGCAGAAAGTAAGAATTAAATGAAACTATCAAGATGCAATTTCAAGACACAGCATCACTAAAATTTTTGTCTTAGCTAAAATCAGTCATTCTTTTATATTTCCTACACTCCCTCATTTCACAAAATCCTTTAAGAAAGTTGAACTATAACCTGAATGTTTCCAACGGACTGTATGTTCTCCTCCAGTAAGTTCCTCTTTTTTTTCTTGCAGGGAAGGGGAGTTGGGGAATACGCAAAGTACTAGGATTTAAGGTAAATGTTAAGTTTCCATCCATGCATCACCCCTTGACTCCTTCACCCAAAAAGGCAGAACCATGACTTACTGGAAAAAAGCTGCATGTTTGGGGTAATTAAGGACATATAAGCCAAAGCTTGTCCTAAGAGTGGGAGAGTCATCCTGTGTGAATGAATGTGAAAAACATGAAAGAGGAAGGACTAATGAAAAGCTAAGAGTAAACACAGTGGCAGATATTTTCACTGTCAAGCAGTAAGACGATTTTTGTACACTTACTGATTTAACTGATGTGTCCAGCAGCCCCCGTGAACAACTCCCCTTAAATACATGCAGCCTAGAGACAGATGTCCATCAAGATAAATGGAAGAACATGTTTGACTATACATTTCAGATGTTAAAATTGATACAATCAGCTCATTGTGATGAAGCTGTGCACCAGTTCAGTTCATCTGCAATACCAGCACAATCAGGAAAAAAAGAAGGCATTCACTTCCAAGAAGAGCCCTACTTATAGCTACTTATAGAGTATTTGCTTTATTTATTGTAACATTCATTAATGTAAATTCAGTTACATCTTAATTATTCCAGGTTAACACACAGAAATTAACATGCTTCTATTTTTCACACTTTCAATTGGCTACCTTCAGAATAAGGGACTTCCTAGCACAAAATGTACTAATTTTCTTGCTTTTTCTTCTTTTTTTCTTTAATGGAAAGGAGGAAATGGAAATAACAAAACAATAATAAAAACCCAACAAACTTGATGAGTCATAAGTTGATGCCATGAAGAGATAAAGGCACTGTAAGCATCAAGTACATTTAATTTTCTGTCTCATGTCTCTTCTACATGTTTGCTGAGCAGGCAATAATTTCCCAGACTTCATCTTACAGCTGGTGAGTTTCAAGTTATCCTTTCCACAGAACAAGTTATGTAAACACAATTTCTGTGCTTCTTCCACTTCTACTTTATGCAGCAGAAGGGAAGAATTGTGCTCCTCCTGAAACTTTATTTATGTACCTTTGGCAAGGAGGAAAAAGGGGAAATTAGTGATTTTGATTGCCATTTCTTTTTACCCTGGATTCACATCTGCTAACTCTAAAGATTATTTTTCCAGTTACATTCTACGCCTTTCCATGCCTAACTTGTTCTGAATTCTTAAATGTTTGGAACACCAGGTTTTAAGAAAAAAATTATTCATCTCTATTTTAAATGCCATAATTGAGTAATACTATCTTCTGGGAAGTGTCCCCATGCAAGCAGGACCAGAGTGCCTTGGCCCTAATGTACAGGAATTATCACTACAGATGATTCAAATTAAAGGCAATCATATAAAAATAGTTCAGATTTTAAGTATGAAGTCCCTCTGACTCTCATTTTGGAGAAACATTCAAATACTGCATTTTGATTCTTCTTGAACATGTACTTTCCTTCACATTTGGAAAATATATAATGGGTATTACTGATATTCTACTGATGCCTAAAAGCAAATACCACAATCATTTGATGGAAAGAAAAACAGCAATGAATACACTTAGAGGCTGATAGGTTGGCCGTTGTGGTCTGTTGCTGGAAAAATGTGACATTTCCAACAATATGAAGAGCACTAAAGTATTCAAACAAATGGAACAGATAACTTCAAACAGTACAAGCTTTGCTTAGATGGACTGACAGAATTAATGAGCATCTGACTTCTATTCACATCACGTTGATTGTAAGATAACAAATGTGATGTCTGCATAGCTCAAACCTCACAAGAAAGAGCTGGTCTTCTCCTATTGTTCTACTTTGCCTGAAGCATTGCTTTCCTTATGTTGTTGTATAAGGCAAGATTTCTTAGTTTTTTTCAATATTTTTAAAGGAATGTACTTGAACTCAGGTTTCCAAAATAATACTGACTGGAAAATAGGCTAAAGAGTCTCTCAGGAGTGCAGAATCTTCTCAGAAGCTGGGTGCATTCAGAAATGAGGACATCCACACAAAGGACAAACAGACTTAAGTGGCGTGCAAAAATGGGTAGCTGGAATTTTGGGTATATTAACCACTACAACTGAGCTACAAAAGCCAAGGTTTCTTAGCTTACATTAGAATCAACAATCTTTATATGCCATTGTAAAATTACCCAATTAATTCATCATGCATGGAAATAAAATGCCACATGAATCTCTTTACTGAAAAGGCGTTTCTAATTAAAAAACTTCTAATGATGTTAGTGAACGCGTATTTTTTATAAATGGGAGCTGATAGCAATTATCATCCTTGATATTATTTATTATTTGGCATTATGTATTTGTTAACCTCCAGAGAGAGGTCAGCTATATCAGTTTCTGGAATTAAAGGCATGAACTTCTCATCAAATAACATTAAAGAATTTTAATTTTTCCTCACAGCTGCAGGCTACCCTTGCAAATTAATTTAGAAGAGCAGAACCTAATTTCGGTCAGATGCCACAGGAAAAGGGCTTTAATATATATTCAGTTTATTTACTATTTACTGATGTTTAATTCTACATGAATGGGGAAGCTTATTTTCAAGCCATAGTAGATCTTCCCTCAGCTCATAGCCACTGGACTTCTGTACCATGAATAAGCAACATTTCATCTCCTCCAGCTGCCTTATACTTACCCTTCCGAGAAAGGAGTCTAAATCCAGAAATCTTGGACTGCACAGCAGCCAACATTGTGACTAGCAGTGTTTCCATTTGCACAGAAAATGAATAAAATTTAGTAGGCTTCTTTGTGAAATCTGTGAAATTTCAGTTCAAGTCAGAAAATTAAGAACCATTGCATCTAAAAAATTTCACATACTGACAAACAGAGAAAGTCCTGAAATCAAAGAAGTTGCCAAATTTTATGCAGATGCATTTACAATAATTGTTTATTAAAAAAAAAAAGCAAAACATTGAACACGTAGTCAAAAAAACAAGTATAAGAGGATGTGAGAACACTTGAAATTTCCTGTACAGGGTCTTAAACGTATCCTTAACACTTCTTCAAACTCACATGAAATACCAGCACCAGTCTAGGACAGCAGGGAAGTTGCAGCATGCATGTGCTGGAGGACCACTTGTGCCACAGAGGAGCTCAGTAACCTGGAAAGTATCAGAGGTGAGACGAAAGAGATGGACTGTGTCTCCCCCAAGCCCTTGTCACTTCACAGGCCTCAGCCTCTGGAGGTACCAAAGGAACAGGAGGCAAAGTTCAAAATTATCTAAAGGGGCTGGAAGCACATGACTGCTGGCATCAGATGACTGGAAAGAAACTTTGCAGAGAATGATTTGGGGGTCTTGTTGGACACCACGCTGACCATGACCAAACCGTGTGCCCTTACAGCGAGACAGTCTGTAGCCTCTTGGGAGGCTCAGCACTGAAGAGGCACTGCTAGAGCACAAGGCACAGTGCTGGGCTCCCAGTATGAGATAGTAGGTCTTGCTGTGAGTTTTTGTTTTGTTTTGCTTAACTGTAAATGATCTGTAAAGAATTCACATCAACATGGCAGAAGATGCTGCCTTGTTTAACAGTAACTTGGCAAATGTTGAGATTCTACATGGTTTGCCTGTAAGAAAAGATGGTTAAAAATAATTCTGTTGAATGTTTTATTGTTCTAAATCAAGTTTTATTGTTCTAAGCCAAGTTTTAATATTAACAATAACTGTTTCAGAATCCTGGTAAGATGTGGGACTCCCATATACATTTGGATTTGAAGTACTATACTGTAATCCTGCTAGAAGCAAGATGTCCCACGGCATTACGTGCACACCCTTCATTCACAGACATTGAAGGGGTAGAAGTGACCTAGAGCCAGTGCCACTGCACACATGATCCTAACCAGCTCTGATCCTCACAAGAGGAGAGGTCAGTCAAGCTGGCAGGGGACAAGCCCAGATTTCATTTATATGATAGGGAGAAGAAACAGAGTGACCAGCAGAGATGCTGGAGAGGTTATGGCATGGATGACTGAGGTCTTGCTACAGAGACAAATCTGACAATTGTAGTATTACAGCAGTAGCTTCCTCTCTGAACAATTGAGAGGAAAACACTGATAACACTCTGTACAAATAGATAACATCTGAAAGATCTTTAACTTCATAAAAAAATGGATGACTCTCACCTAACTATATGCAAATGTCACTTTTCTAGACATTCACTGTTGCCAGCCTTTGGGACAAAGCCGTAACAAGCACAGCAGTTACATACCAATACAGAGAGCATCAAATTTGTGTGGATTACTAATTTGGATCATGATGCAGTCATTGACAGATCACCCTAACAAGAGCCTTACTCTTTCCTCTACTTATCACACCCTCTAGATTCAAAACGTGTTTGAAGTGTTTGAACTCAGCACCCAAGGACAGTCAAATACCTAGTCATTCTTTAACCAACGAAAAGTGACAAGACTTATTCTGATAAATTGGAAGGGGCTTTTTGGTTTTGGAGGTTTACATTGCCTAGAAAGTTTTTGATCTTGAACTATACATTTCCTGGACCTAATCATATATCTAAATTTGTTGCCTTTTTTAAATTTTCTTTTTTTTTTTTTTTCCTCCAAAAAGGTTGTGGATTCATCTTCATTACATAAAAAATCCCTAAAACCAATCCCATTTAAGACCACTGTGAAGAACCCAAGACACAATCAAGACATAGTGGGGTCCAGAAATGCCAGAAAGGATCTACAGTCTGTCACGGACACAAATTTGACTCTGACATTTCTTTCTACCTGATGAATGAAGAGAAAAAAACCAACATCCACTTCTGACATTAGAGCTGTTTCATTTAGCTTAATGTCAAGACACTGTACACATCAACTAGAGATGAGTCTTGACGTCTCTTTTTTTAATTTTATGTATTTGTCTTCTGTGGTCTGGCACAGAAATGTAATGGAACCTCTAAGTATAATGAAGCATTAATATGAAGGCCATACATTCTCATTGAGTCCTGTGGATTGAAAGACGATGTATGTGTTGAGAATTAAAAGCGAAAAAAAAATGTCTGGGAACACAATTGTAGGTTCACATCTTAAGATGATTAAAAAGATCTCCTTCAACTGTGTTCTTGTACTGCTATTCCTCAATATAACTGCATTCACTACCACTCTTTTTCCTCAGCATGGGAACTCCCGCATGTCTGGAATATAGCCACGAATTTTTAACACATGACCCATATCCTTATTAGAAGATAATATAAAAATAGTTACAGATATACACTCTTCCTTTGAGTATGATTTAATTTTTTCCTTGGAAATGTTCTACTGCATTCCTAGGGTATTTTTTTTAAAGAATATCTTAATAAGCCTAACTGAAAATAAACAGCCAGAGAAAATAATCCCTTTCAGAGCTACTGGACCATTTTAATCAAAAAAATTTTGCTAACTTTTACCTTAAAACAAAAGGAGAGGAAAATGGATTCTACAGTGTAATTAAAAAGCCACTCGAAGGCTACTTGTTCATGAAAAAAATTAGAAGGGTCTCTGAATCACTGAACCAATAAGCACTTTTAGTCACTATAGGTACTGCAACTTGAAGTTGTCCACATACCTTTGCTAAAGATCCTCACATATCAATTGAAATTATCAGCTAAAACAAAATATAAGGAAACTAAATTCTAATGTAAAACTACTTGTTACTACATTACTTTGAGGTTGATTACAGCAATCCTTAGATTGTTTTTTTAACTCTGATAAGTGAATTTTAAAAAATCTGTAAGTACGCCCTGCTTTTTGGGCCCCTGCTCCATTGTCTAATCATCTTTGCTGTGAAACTTCTTACACTTGATTGGAACTGCTCTCCTTGCAATTTGCCTGTTTGTCCCTGATGTTTTTGTTATGCATGTCTGAAAGAGTACAGTTCCACTTTCTTCAAAATCTCCCATTAGGCAGCAGAAAATGCTCAGTAGGCACCCTCTGACCTCCCATAGCCTCATCTGCAGAATGATGGAGCACAAGTCTCTTAGTCCCCTCCTCGTGCTCCAGGCAATCATCTGGAAAGCCTTTTGGGCTCTGCCCAGTTTGTCAATGTCTTTTTCATATTGGGGCACCAAAATCAGACACAGATGTGCTCCAACACACACACACTGCAGCATTATTAACCACTTCTAGTTTCAACACCTTTTGAAAAATCAGTTTCCTTTCAAGTAGCTGGTTATGACTGGAACCCAAAATTAACTCTAAAAACCAGTTAAAACTGATGTATATTATCAGGAGTAATTTTCTAGAGTTAGAGAGGAGACTGGGAATGACGCCAGCAGTTGATTTTGAGAAAAATAAATCATGTATATAAAGGAGTGATAAATACAAAGCCTCTTCCTCAAGCAAGCCTGCCAAACTGAATTTATCAAAGTAGCATTTGTCAAAGAAAAGAAGAAGAACAAGAGCAAACACCAAGTGCAGGAGAACCAATGTGATTTACAGAGGCAGTCAGCTTTAGCCTCCCTCAGGTACAAGAGACGTGATTGCAGGAGCAGAATTCCTTTGGCTTCAATTTGCTTTTAGAAGCAGAGACCTCAGAGACTGCTGCTGACTGAACAGAAGACCTTTAGGCATATTATGAAGCCAAAAGGCATTTCAGATGCTCAGCAGTTTTCATGGTTTTACTAGATATTGTTTGTAACATGTCTGGTCAGCATTTGGCATATATGATTTGAACGCTGCACAGCCAAACAACTCCGTAGCTTTGAGCAAAATACCGCAACTACAGGTGCAGTTCAGGTGATGCTGTAAGACATCCTGCAGACTGGAAAGACACACAGTCCACCTACACAACAAATCATCTCAAGACTGAAACAGTAATTTTCTTTGCACAGATACAACAACCCAAAGCAGTAACCTAATGGCACCAGAGTCACAGAAGGATTTCACAAAGAGAACTCCCTGGATAGTAATGACACATCTGTACACTGATCTTTAATCATTATACTGATTATCTTTAATAACCTTATTTGATTATGTTTCAATTTCTGAAGTGTTTCTTGAGTTTTGCTTGTTTGTGTTTTCTTTTGTTTTCTTTTAGGTTTTTTTTTTTAAGTAGTTTCTGGGTTCAGTACATTCTTGAGATTTTTGGATATTAAACTAGTAATGATTCATATCAACAGTGTATTGAGTATTTTTTAAAAATCTTGTTGATACACTGGTTCATGTTCTATAATTTACAGTAAAACTTCTTTGCCTGAGAAGTAGATATTTATTACTGGAATTTCAAAGAACAGTTTTGTACTGTCACAGGCAAAGCACTTCTAACTGCATGGCAATATCCATCTGTTCTTTTTGCACTTAAGAAAGGTACTTGAGGATAGAAATAAATCTTTTATTTCAAGAAATCAAAAATTTTTAGGTTCAGAAAGTATTGGAAATTTTTACATACTTACAGTTCAGCATTTATAATTTTAAACAATTGGCATTGTTGACATAAAAGAAAAGTGTCAGTGGAAAAGTCTTTTCCTTACATTTCAAGTATGAATGCATGCAAACCACTGACAGGTCCTCCATTCGTGAGTTCTGTGATTTTTCCAAAAAGAAAAGAAGTGTTCTTTCTGCTTCCCATTTTGCTGCCTGCATGTCTTTCCTTTTTATACATTTAATATCTACATATTAAAAAATCCCAAACCCTGTTAGTGTTCATGGTGTAAATAATACATAGTTTTGAATAAATACACGTCAATATACCCCCTGAGATTTAGTCAGAAGATATTTTTCCTCATTGTCAGACTTATTTTATGAGGTCTCTAGCCATTTATATCCCCAGAACCAAAAAAAAAAAAAAAATAAAAAAAAAAAAAGGCAGTTTGAAACACAGCATATGGTTCTCAGACAGATTCTATTAATACAGCTTCACAAGATGCTGGTACGTGCACACAATTGGGTAATTTCAATATGAAAAAGAATGCAGTGGGTCAGCAACAAAAATTTCTGTGGTCAAAATAAGAATTTTTGCATGTACAACTCAAGCAAATACCACAGTACAAAATAACTACCAGTGGGGTAGGATACACAATTCTGAAATTTCAACCAAGATCTACTTCTTCCCTTACAGCTTCCACTAGAAATATGCTCTATCCCTTCTTTTGTCAAAGTCTCTCAGAAAAGGTCAGGCTCTCCCATACCAATGTGATCCTCTGTTTCAGTATCTGCTGTCCTGAAAAGCACAAACCTCATTTTCAGCCAAAATGTGAAATGCACAATTTCCAAGGTTATTAGCCTTCCAAAACTCTTTGGCTTTTAATGGCAACTAAATATTAACCCATCTTAGCCTTTGATAGCTTCCCTTGGTAGAAGCTGATTTTCAGTCAGGAAGTTTATGACTGCTTTGGCAACTTCAGGATTTGTCATTTCTGATTTATCATTTTCTGCCATTCCTAATTTATTGATACTGAGATACTCAAGAAAAAAAAGACTTGTGTCATAAACATTTAGAACCTTCAAGAGAGACTTAAAATTTATTTCAGTAATATTGAGGGATCTGATACGTCCCCTGAATTCCGTTAAACCTCAATGCAGCAATCCCTAGTTTGGAGAACTCTCACAGTTAACCCTATCACTCAGAACAGTCAGTACACAATGGTACTTGAGTTTTAATTAAGCTTAAAGATCTTTGGGGATTTTGCTACACATATTCCCAGATCTCACAGCATTTAAATAGCTATTTCTATTATGGTGTCCAAAGATTTAAAACCAAGTTCAAAACCCAAACATTTTTCTTAAACTTTGCATAATTAACAATGACAGAGAACGGTAAGAGAGCACAGGAGTTCCAGAGGCAGGCTAAGAGCTATCAGTCTTTAAATTCAGAAGCAGCATTTGGTTTCATAGTAAGATGTTTCCTTATTACCTGAACTAGAAAAGGAACCATTAAATGCTATTACCATTAAATGTCTGCTTTCCTTGAAATAACTTGCGTATCTATAGCAGGCACCTCAGAAACCTAATTTATCTAACCATGAACAAAATGTTAGCTTCAGTATTGTTCTGCTTTTTTGAAAACATTCTCCAATACTGTTCCCATATTAATATTTTAAGAAAATGTTTATAAATAATATAAACCCTTCTAAACCAGGCTGCATTCTGTTTCCTGTTTTTACTGAAAAAAACCATGACTCAAAGCAGAAAAACACTTAACGCTGGTGTCTCAAGAGCACTAAGAAGTCAAAACAAAGGAGTTTAGCCTGTAGAAGATCATCATGAACCACTTGCAAGAATTTCACAATTCATCCCAGTGGTATAGGAGAGTCAAGAGACTTTAGGCTTCCCTCCACCAGCAGAACAATTATAGAGAACCATATTACTGAATTTCACCATTGCAAATTGTCTTCTATATTGAAATATTTAAATCCATAGTCGAGGTCCTGTGCCCACATAAAAGAATCCAATTGTATTCCAAAGAAGACAATTACATAGCTGTCATCTACAATTGTCTATTTTTTCTGGGGAAACAACCACGAGTCAATTCACAGACCATCAGCTGACCTAAAGAGTACAGACACATCAAAACTCAGGGTTCTGGGTTAGGCTTTTTCAGATATGAGAGGTGTGATTCTTATTTTTAAGTGGTACCAACTGTCTTGTCAAAGTACATCTGCCCCATTTACACTTGGGCTAAAATGTGACTCCTCTAGAGCAATCTGGTTAGCTGATTCTCATCTGCAGATGAAAAAGAAACACATGGCTCAGTCTTCCCTCATCCCCTAGCCCATGGTGACAACTTCTATTCCACAGTATCTGTTAATTGAGCCACTGTTGCACAGAAAATACAGGTTTAATGTAGTATTGAACACAAAGTTGTCCTATAACTACAGAGCTTCTCCCAGCCCAGACGTGCTCTATTTTACTGAAAGCATGGTTTCACACCAAGGCTTCCAGAGAATGAAAATTTTAACAATATGCCTTATCTGACTCAGACACTATCTTCATATTGTTGTATTCATTTGAGAAAGAAAATTCTAGTCTTCAGTAACAAAAGAGCAAGAAGAAAGATACAGTAGGAAGAATATCATTCACCATTTCTGTATGTTGCAGATGGTGAAAGAAGACTTAGGTTTCACCTCAGGTCTATAAACCCTGGTAATGAAGGATAGGCAGGAAAAAGTCCCAACATCCTTAAAAACCTGTAATCAGTACCATGAAAACAAATCTACTGCTTGAGAAAGTGGTAACTTCCAGAGTACACATGCATATAAAAAAGGGGAAATGGTATTCTATGGAGTACTGTTTCTGTTCCTGTATGCTGAAGTACAGGGATCCTTAGCACTAAGGTGTTTTTCCTACTTTACACCAACCAGACTAAGCATAAGAAGCAAAGAAGAAACCC
The DNA here is from genome assembly GCA_013397935.1 of Dasyornis broadbenti. Taxonomy (NCBI): domain Eukaryota; kingdom Metazoa; phylum Chordata; class Aves; order Passeriformes; family Dasyornithidae; genus Dasyornis; species Dasyornis broadbenti. Next base: position 32,747 of record VZRN01003949.1, read on the forward strand.
AAGCTACTTAAAAGAAATTTCCTACTCATTCCAATACCATCTCTAATCTCTTCATTCCATGGCCTCTGGTACTTCTTTCCCACAGAGTTGTAATATCATCTATATATTTCAGTATATAAAGAGAAATTAAGCCTACAATTATACAGGACACACTTAAGATTACTTTCACTAGAGACCTAGTAATTTAATTTGGTTCAACAAACTTGTGAAAAGACTGCTGCTGAAAATAAGTTACAAAAACCATAAGAAATATTAAGATGCTGCAAATCACCATGAATTAAGGTATACACATAAACCCACCAACAATATTTTTAGACCCTGTAGGATACTAAAAAGATAGGGTTACTTAGAATTAGAAAATATAGGGCTAATGAGAGTATGATACTTCAGAATCCGCTAGTTTGCCACTGCAAAGCTTCCTCTGTTCTGTGTGAACACAGTAAAAAAGACTAATATTGCAGAATACAACTCTTCTGAAAATCCTAGAAATACTGATCACATATCAAACTCTACAACAGGGGACAAAACACTTCTGGTCTGGACCCATCTCATCCAAAGAACAGTGCCCAGAATGATCATATTTGAACTCATTTGCAGTTTCAAGCAAACTGAAGAGTAAAACCAAAGAAATCCCATTAAGTTCTAACATCAGTATTCAATTACAAGAATGGAAACAGCATGACAAAACAGTATGTAAACACAACCATCATCTATGTTTCTGTAGCATTAAGACTCCCAGGTTTCTCCTATCTCAGCCCCAGCAGACATGGACTCATCACCACATATATGATTTTGTTTGCATAACTACGAGTTTTCTTAATCTTGTCCTAAAGCAAGCTTGAAACATAGTGATGTACTCCCCAAGCTCTGCTGTCCCACCTTTGAGCAATTCTAGACTCTCTCTGTTCAGTTTCCTACTCTTCTGTCTTGGTGCGTCCTTTTGGAGCCAATATTAATAACACTTTTTAGATCTACTTCTTTTTATATGAAATGTGGGGGGTGATGCTTCCTGTTTAATAAAAACATAACTTTGATGATGCATATCTTTTCTGCCTTTGAAGTTGTGTTACAAGCTGGAAAATGGCAGAGTTTTTGAGCCCTTCTCTTATTACCCTACCTCCACCAGGCCTTTAATTGCTTCACAGTTGGCTTTCATACCCATTTAAAAGAGCTCCTGACTGCTAAGAATTCTTTAAGACTGTTATACAACAAATTACTCACCCTATGAAATATGCATTGCAAATGATTTGTATTGTCACTCCATAGCCTTGTGACTACAGTATCACCATTGCTAGTAATACATGTCCTAATGACTCTGAAAGGCCTCGGGACTTGTAAGGCTTTGTCTGAGTGTGTCTTGGCTTGCAGAGAAATTTGTTTTTGCTGGTTTAGCTATATAGGCCTAGACGCCTACTGTCTGCTTGGTTTTACTTTAAATTTCAATTATCTTTGAATAATCACATGGCATAACCATAATTTTTATATAGTTGGTAGTGACAAGCAGTTAGACTGTGCAGAATTAAATGCTTATGACCCTGTCATAATGATGTCATGTGCATTAAAAAAAAAAAAAAAAAAAAAAAAAAAAAAACAAAG